>PVIH01003286.1:0-164343 GCA_004025045.1 Sigmodon hispidus | reverse complement strand
CAGGCACTGAGTAAGACAGGCATTGAGTAGGACAGGCACTGAGTAAGACAGGCACTGAGTAGGGCAGGTACTGAGTAAGACAGGCACTGTGTAGGGCAGGCACTGAGTAGGGCAGGTACTGAGTAGGGCAGGCACTGAGTAGGGCAGGCACTGAGTAGGACAGGCATTGAGTAGGACAGGCACTTGGTCAAGAAGGGTCTTGATTTCTGGGCCTGAGGTTAGATTCCAGCCACTGGAGAAAAAGGTGAGGAAGAAGAGGAGAGCTAAATTCTACTTGGAGAGGATGGAAGAACAGGGAAGAAATACTAGCTGGGGTTGTAAGATGAGAATAAATGTAGATTATATTCATAGGATGTTCTCAGGGGCTAGTAGCTCTGAGGTAATTTTCCAGTGTAAATAAGGAAGATAGCCATAAAGACATAAGGTCTTTTACAGGCAACAAAATGCCCAGACATTTAGACATACACAAATACCAGCCCCTTCTTTACCTCTAGAACATTTTGTGAAATTACCTCTTCAGTTGGGGAACTGAGGCCTGAGTTCAAATAGCTTGTGTGAGGTTGCTGGGTGAGTAGCAGTGAGCCTGTGGGTAGTCTTCTCAAAGGGAGTCACGGAGCTGCAGAGGCCTGCACAGAATTCAGCCTACTTAGTCACAAAGAACACGTGCTTCATGGGCCAGTGAGCTGAGCCTCACTGCAAAGAACAAGTGGGCTGGATTACAGTCCAATGTGCAAGATAAATACCCATGAGCCCATGCTGATATAAATAGACAAATGGGTGAAAGGGACAGGTCTTCCTCAGAGGAAATAACAAGCAAATGATGAGTCCCCATCCTCCAGCTGAGGATGGCAGTGTGGCTTAGTGACTTGCTTCTAAATCAGAGGGGGAAAGAGCCCCCCCCCCACCCCGGGGGGAACCCTCTTCAGGCACTGAGGTTTCCACCACCAGGGATGTTGCATGCTGCTGTGTGCCCCTGATGGGCTGAGGCAAAAGGAACAAATAATCCCAACCTAGAGAGGAGCAAATCCTCATACAAACCCAAACTGAGGAGCAGTGCAAAGTGCCCAGCTAATTCTACTCAGGCCTGTAAAGGCTATGAGAACAAGAAAAAAATGGAAAGCGCCTCAGAGCAAGGGAGGCTGCTGCAGAGACACAAAGACTGAGTGCAGGAGACCCTGGTCCAAATCCTGGATGAGAGAAGAGACATTAGCAGCAGAGTGATGGCTTCAATTAATTGTAATGTACCAACAGCAGGCTTTTCATCTTGACAAATGCCCCACATGTAGGATGCTGACTAGAGATGCTCAGTAGGTGCTAGTGCTTACCACTAAGTCCAGTGACTACTGAGCATTGCTGTCTGATCAGCACACACACACACACACACACACACACACACACACACACACACACACAGAGTAAATTGTTTATTGATTGTGTACATTGCTGTTTTGCCTGCATGTCTGTCTTTGTGAGGGTGCCAGATCCCTTGGGACTGGACTTATAGACAGTTGTGAGCTGTCACATGCATGCTGGGAATTGAACCTGGGTCCTCTGATTAGAATTAGACCAGCTAATTCTCTTAATCACTGGGCTATCTTTCTAAACTATGATTTTTTTAAATATAGACATTTTAAAATATAATTTTAAGTTATCATATAAAGTAATGGATTGCTTTTAAGATTTATTATTGGGGCTGGAGAGACGGCTCAGTGGTTAAGAGCACTTGTGCTTGCAGAGGACCCATGTTCGATTCCCAGCACCCACAACTATCCATAACTCCGGTTCTGTGAGATCCCAGGCTTTCTTCTGACCTCTGTGGGCACCAGTCACACACATGCATAGAAACACATGCTAGCAAAACATTCAGAAATAAAACAAATCTAAAATAACAAATTTAAAAAATAAATTTATTATCTAAAGATTTTATTATTTATTTCTATTTTATGTGTACAGATGCTTTGTTGGAACAAATACAGTGCTTATGGAGGTCAGGAGAGGGTGCCAGCTCTAGAGTTAGAATCTTGGAACTGGGGGCTGGAGAGATGGCTCAGCGGTTAAGAGCACCGTCTGCTCTTCCAGAGGACCCGGGTTCGATTCCCAGCACCCACATGGCAGCTAACAATTGTCTGTAGTTCGAGTTCCAGGCAAACACCAAGGCAAATAAATAAATAAATAAAGTTTAAAAAAAAAAAAAAAGAATCTTGGAACTGGAATTACAAACAGCTGTGAGCAGTCTGTCTCAAATGCTGGATACCAAACTTGGGTCCTTTGGAAGAGCAATAGCAAGTGCCCTTACCACTGAGCCACTGCTCCTGCCAATAATGAGTATATTATTCTTTTTATCAACTGCATAATATTCCAAAAGTTGGATGTTTCACTATCTAGTCACTTTTTTCCTAGTGTATAATTAGATTGTTTCTAACATTTTGATATCACAGACTATTTTGCAGTTAAATTCTTTGTTTGAGACACAGTTTCTCTGTGTATCCCTGGCTGTGCTGAAACTTGCTCTGTAGACCAGGCTGCCTCAAACTCACAGAGATCCACCTGCCTCTGCCTCCCAAATGTCACCACCACCCAGATAAATTCTTAAGTGATTTGTTTTACGTACAGGGAGAAATAGTTCCTAGAGTAGGGTTGACAGAATAAGGCCTATATTCCAAATGTAGCCCACCACTTGCTTTTGTAAATAAAGTCATAGGAACACTGCTGTGTACATTCATTTACACAGTTTCTTCTCATTTTTTTCAATTTTATTTAAATAACTTTTTTTTCATTTATTTTACATACCAACCACAGTTTCCCCTTCTTGTCTCCTCCTGGTTCACCACACCACCTCATTTACACATTTTCTATGGCTACCTTGGAATCTCAGCAGCAGGGGACAATGGGTGTGGCAGGGTGTAAAAGATTACTCTCTATCCCTTCAAAAAGGCTTCTGACCCTTCTCTAGAGTAGCTACTAGGTCCAGTCCTTGATGTAGTGGACTCAGGAAGTTTCGGGGGAATTGCTCTCAGGTATGAGGAAGGACTGCTGTTGGGTTACAATGAAATATGGATGCCTCAGTCAGTCAGTCCTGTGAGCCCTGACCCTGCAGGGTCCTTCTAAGTTGTTCCGAGAGGGTCAGTGGAGCAAGCTGCTGCAAGCCTGAGTGACCTATCTTGGGAAATGAGTGTATCCTAGGGTGATGCATACCAAGACAGGCTGGCTGGGAGGGCATTCACGAGGCCTTGCTGGACAGTGCAGCCCCAGCCTGAGCTGTTCTCTTCTGCATTTGCACGGTGAATCAGAGTCTGTGTGTACCAAGCACATGCAGTATTACAGAGCTACAGCCCAGGGCGCCTCCACCTCCTGGATTCATTTCTCTTGGGCCTCTTCCTGGGAGAGATACCAGCTAGTGGGCCAGACTGCAATCTCCATTCCTGTGGCCTCCTCGAGGTCACAGCAGACACTCCTCATCACCCCGGTCTAGCTATTCCCCCTGCTAGCATTTCTTTTGGCCTCCATGGTGGTGTGATCTAGAGACTCTCAATCCTGAGGTTATCAGAGTCTGTGATCACCATATCCTGCTTAGGCCATGGCCTCTTGTCTACTTTTTAGGATTTATTCTTATTTTTTTTCTTTAAGTGTGTGTGTCTTCATATCTGTGTCAATATATGTTGTGTGTGTGTTTGTCTGTATTTCTGTGTATCTGTGTGAATGTATGCCATGTGTGTCTGTGTGCCTGTGTGAATGTATACTCTGTGTGTGTGTTGGTACACATGGAGTCCAGAAGAGGATGTTGGATCCCCTGGAGTTGAAGTTACAGGTGGTTGTGAGCTGCCTGATGTGTGTGCTGGGAACCGATCACTGGTCCTTTGGAAGAACAGCAAACACTTAACAGCTGAGTCATCTCACCACCTCTCCAGCCCCTTGTCTACTTAATAACCTGGGGAAGGTGTACCAAGAGGCCTCCAATAGATCACTGGGCACCAAAGATGAAGCTTCCTGCCTTCAGAGTTTCCCTTAGGGCTGAGCATAGTTGACAGCCATGGCATACTGTAAACTTGCTGATCCATGGTCAGATGATCTGTCTCCACCACAATTCCTGACCAGTCAGAAACTAGTTTTTTATTTTGTTTTGAGACAGGTCCTCTATGCATAACTCTGATTATCCTGTAACTACTTTATAGACCAGGCTGGACTCAGACATCCCTCTGCCTTTGCCTCCTGGGATTAAAGGTGTGTGCCACCGTTATACCCTGTAATTCTGGCCTGAATGTGGAGGGATTCTGCTCTGGATCCTCAGGGTGTACATTGATTTCCTCTTGGGGCCTCATCATATACTCTGCAGTCATTTTTTACCCCACCAGATACCTCAAATAACCCAGGTTTTACCCGCTCATACGACCGTTTGCAGTATAGTTTGGACCTACTTCTAAGTTCTTTTCTGTTCTGGATCCTATAACAGCTGACAGCTCTGTGTCAACCAAACCTAGACAAGCCTACTGGCCTGGGTTGCTTTCTTAATAGAAGTGACTGGTGGCTGAGTCAGGCCCCTGAGTCATCAGAGTTAGTTCCCTGTTCTCTGCAGTGCATGCTTCTCATGTCCTTGTGTTTTGCTCATCCAGCCTGATTTGCTGACGTCTTCCATCTGCTGGGTCAGCATGTTGTCTAGGTGGGACAGGTCATTGCAGGCTATATCACGAGAGGGCTGGATCTAGCAACCCGGAACAAGCTGGCAAATGTATACTCTTAACTGTTGTAAGTTGGTGGGAATCATTTCTGATCTTCCTTTCCAATAGAGAAGGAAGTGGAAGAAACAGCTCAGTGGCTGCATACCTGGTACCTGAGATTATGTTGATGTGCACATGTGGCCCAGATACACATGCAGACAGAACCACCACACTGTTGTCATACGGTTTGGGCAGGGACTAGAGCTGTGGATTAAATAGCGGAGTGGTGACCTCCAGCCCTTGGGCCTCTAAGGATGGCATCTTGGATGTGGAGATCAGCCTACTAACCCTGAGAGCAATTACATGGTTTGGGGGATCTTTAAAAGGAAACACCACATCATCCAATCAAAGTAGCTTTCCTCTGGAACCAAAGCTGTGTCCTCCGCCCCAGTGGACGCTCCCCAGCCTTGTTCTCCTGGATGGACTGATGGTTTCTGATGGCAATAATGAGCAAGTAACAGACTGAGCCCTCGTCCCACGTGTCTGCAATAAATGCATCGGAAACACATCACCCTCTCAGAGAGAAGCTTAGGGGCCCGAGGCAGCCACAGAAGAAAACCAAGGTTGACAGCACCCACTTTAAGAACCTGATATTCTATAAATGAAAAAAGACCAGCTGCCTGTCCCGTCACCACTGAATTCGGTAAATGAGTTATCCTGGCCTTCTGTTATTTTTCAGACTGGGAACTCCTAATGATATCTGTTTGGGCAACTCTAAACTTCATTTGTCAAAAAATAAAGGATCGCCAATTTGCTGAATCTGGAATTGTTTTTTTTTTTTTTCCTCTCCTTTCTTTCTAGGCCTGAAATTATTGAGCATTTTTCAAAGCTTGTTTCTCTTTATCTATTTCCATTTTATCTTGACTAACTCCTTAAAACTGTCTCAGGCCACCTACACCTGAGGACCAATTGCCCAAGGCCTTCAGGACCCCAGAGGCCCTTTCAGCACATGGACCCGATGCTACATGTGTCTCTGCCTGCACTGAAACCAGACACACGCTTCTGATGGGCTTTCATGCCCTGCGGAGACTTGTGCTTCCAGTCTTCTTCAGAGATGAACCCTTCTCTCCTCTGAGAGGCGAATCACACTCTCTTTCCCATCCCCTCAACATTTCAAACAAATGTCTACAGTAAACACCCCGTATGCCACATTGTAACTACTTATATGTCGTCACTGGACTAAGAGCCCCTTATGTGGAGATTAATTTCATCCATAGCTGTATTCACAGTGCCACTCTAGCCCTGGGTATACAGAAGACACACACCTGTTTGTTGACTGAATAAATGAAAATAAAGAGATGTGGACCAGGACTTAAAACTATGATTTAAGCACTGGAAAAGGATCACTACGCCTCTAGAGTGGATTCTAACGGTATGGTTCCTCTAGACACAGAACACCAGACTTACAGGTAACTCGGAGGTGCAGGAACATCCCCATCCATTCCTGGAGCAACCCTTTCATATTTAACCATCTGGAAGCCAAGCCCTGTGAGTGATTCTCTGCAGGCGGGCCGAGCAACCAAGCCGGACAGCTTCCTCCCCTTCCACACACGCAGAGTAGCGGCTCCATTAGTGTCTGTGGAAACTCTGCTCATGTCTCAAGGAGAAAGCAGCTGTGGCAGCTGCTTCCCCAATCTCTGAGGCACATCTTTAGCTATCATCCACTGTCCAGCTATCACCACTGAAGCCTTGCAGGCAGAAAGCAATTTGTCCTGCCTCACTCTGGGTTCCTGAGTCAGTGGACTCCTGGGTTGTTTGTAAATGAGGCTAGCTTCCATTCTGTCCTTCCCACCTTCTCCACTGGGCCAGTTACCACATGACCAATCCAAATGTCTCAACCAGGCCCTTGCCTCCTTCTCCCTAGCATGTGGCTCTCCAGGTCCCCTAGTTCCCTGTCATTCACTAAATGCCTGTTACTCGATGGTCACTTCTACTTCTGGGGTTTTCCATACTCTGCTTTCTCTGTAGGGTATGCACCGCAACCAGCCAGTTAATGACTGTCCTTAAGAGTCCCATGCAGGTATCCCTTCCTCCAGGAAGCATTCCCTGATTTGACTGAATGCCCTGTATGCCCACAACTAGGCATCCAACTATATGACCAAGAGCAATGGATGCCTAGCTTGCATCAGGCTCCATTCCTGGGTTCCTGGTGCTGGAGACTCGACAGGGAGGGAAACAGAAGCACTACTTCCAGGAACCAGAAGTTCTCTGAGTGGGGAGAAACAATGGACTAACAAATCAACAGATAAAATTCAATTAAAAAGCCTCCCAGCATTTAAGGGGCCGAGGCTGGAGAAGGTCAAGTTTTTGGCCTGTGTGGTTACATGGCAAGACCATCTCACAACAAACACACCAACTAACTGCGAAGAGTGACCGTGAAGAAAAGGAAACAAGGTAGAGGTTCTGTTTGCAACACTGGGGATCCAACAAAGTCAGGGCCATGCACAAGCCCGCAAGCCCTCATCCTCAGACCTAGGCCAGGTTAAAGTATTACAGGATATTTGAAAGAAAGAGTAATTGTACTTATGGGCATCAGTGAAGAGATTCCTAAAAGAGAAATGGGGACTTAAGCCCATTGAGGGTAGGACCACTGAGGGTCGGAACCGTGCAAAGGCCCTGAGGCAGAGGCATACTTGGTATAGTGTATAAAGGCTAGGGCTGAGCCAGTGGGGCTGGGTATGTGGTTAGGGCTTGTTTGTTATTCTAGCCAACGAAGCCTGAGAAAAGGGACGTGGAAGGCCCTGTAACATATGGAAGGGGTCAGGATTTTACGCCAAATAAAATGGAAGCCGCTGGGTTTTGAGCACACAAGGGAGATGATTTGCTTTACATCTTTAGAGGCATATTCTAACCACTGGAGAATAGACTTTAGGGAGCCCATGAAGGGCAGACATTTGAACATACATCTATTTCACGAATATAGACTGCCAGACTGTAGACAAGTCTTATTCTAGGCACTGAAGACACCCAGTAAAACAAGATCTCCAGCACCAAGGAAGACTCAGTGCTGTGAGAGACAGAATCACAAGCTTATCCACAGAACGCAAACCTAGTCTAGAACATAACACAGAATAGAGGCCAGGAAAGGAGCCAAGCAGAGTAGCCTTCCAGAATGGTGAAGAGCCGGTGAGGAACTCAGCTGCTTCAAGGAACCTGGTAGGGTAAGGTAAGGAGTAGCAGCCTCCAGCCTGATGTGGGAGAGCAAAGGAGCTTAGGAATGGACCATAGCCAGCCCTTCCAACAGCACCGAAATCCTGATGGGCTTCATCAGGGGACAGATTCTGGGATTCCCAGCTTTGATATATCAGTTTATAGTAGAGGCAGATTTGGAGACAAGACGACTATATAATCATCTGGGCAAAAAGAGGACAACGTCCTGAGGATCTAGCCCATGGAGACAGGAAGCATAACCATCAAGACTGCAGGAGGGAACGGTGGAGCCGGGCTGGTCCCCAAGTTTGTAGCTGGTATGGGTGGCTTGCCACAGTGCCAACCGAGGGATGATGGCCTGTTATATCATAGATGCCATGGGGCATTGAGTAGGTATCTGAAACTTAGGGAACAGTTCAAGGCCAGCCTGGTCTACATAGCAAGTGGCTGAAGATATCTGGGAATGCCACCAGCAGACAGGTGATACTTGAAACTGACTTCATATAATCAAGACACATGCAGGCCAACAGGTGTGGGCTCTGACTCCCTCCCTGTGGTCCTGAGTAAGTCAATGTGCTTCTCCAAGTCTTGCCTTTCTCATCTTTAGTGGGTATTTCATTCTGTTAGGTGTTGCGGCTCTGGGTACATGGTATATGCTCGGCTATTAACTAGCATCAGCAGCCACCGCAGTGGGGGAAACTGAGCAAGAGGCTGGCTTCCTGTGTGTGAGCCCAGGTCTCACCTGTAGCCATTGCTAGGTATCTCTGGGACCCACAGCTTAGTGCTTAGTAAATGGGTATCGAATGAGACTAGATCTGGACCACCGAGAAAACAGTACTTAGCAGAACGGGCAAGAGAAAGATCAGGACCGAGGAACTACAAGACCCCATCAATGGTCTCAGACTCAGACTGCTTTCCACCAATCCCTCTTCCTTTGAACACTCATCCCCCATTTCTGTCCCTTCCCTTCATACTGCACATGCGCTTCTCCACACTTCAGTTCACAGCCTCCCTTGGGTGTCGCTACCTCCCTCAGATGCTGCATATGTGTATGTGCTTGTGTGCATCTCTAAGATAGAATCTCACTACATAGCCCTGGCTGTCCTGGAACTCACTGTGTGGATCAGAGTGGAATACACTGAGATCCACTTGCCTCTGCTTCCAAAGTGCTGGAATAAAGGTGTGTGCCACCACACCCGGCCTGTCCCAATATAAACTGTACTACCAAACATGTGCTTTGCCTAATCTCTTCTGTTGTGTGTGTGGTTTTGTTGTTGTTGTTTGAGACAGAGTCTCGCTATGTAGCTCCGGCTGGCTTGGTACTCACTACAAAGCCCAAACTGGCCTCTAACTCATGGCAATCCTACTGCCTCAGACTTCTAAGTGCTGGGATTACAGGCACAAGCCACCATACTCAGCTCTACAGTGCTCTTCAATGAAGAAACTACGCTTGTTTTAGTATATCTGTTTATTATCACTTCTTAAAGGGCAAGTACAATTTCCATATCCACCCAAGCAGGCTTGTATAGGCATATTTCACTGAAAATCTTCACATATGCATCTTTTCCTACTGTACTGCAAGAGGAATTTCATTATGCATCTTCTACAGAGCCTATATTCAAATAAAGCCTGAGGTGCATGAAGCTTCAGGCCAGCGCCTCATTAGAAGCCTCAGCATGGGGGCTCAGGAGCCCATCCCCGAAGGTCTTCCAGGGAGAGCTGAAAGGCTCAGATAAGTGAGCGCTGGCAAGCAGGGCTGGTCTCAGGCTCCAGTGGGCTCACCCCTGGGGTTGAGCAAAGAGAACAGACAGGGGAGTTCTGAGAGGCATCGGAGCTGTCTAAACTCAGGGGGATGGAACCGAGTGAGCAGCAGCAGTAATTGAGTTTCAGTAACCTGCAGGGTGGCGAAATAAAGTGGTAACTTCATCTGCCTGACATGGGGGAGTTTAGAGGTGTCCTTGGCAAGCTCACAGTGAAACCTGTCACCCTTCCATTGTGTTGGGTGATGGCAACTGGATGGCGCTTCCTAGTGACAGCCCTGTGCATCCGTCAGGCAGCGCCAGAGCAAGGCAGCTAATGAAGCCGCTCCCACAGGCCCATCTCCCAGGGCTCCCCACATTCTGTCTGAAGGAATGGCACCATGGGAATATCCAGCACAGCCGACACGCGCATCACCCAAACTCAAAAGAGTCTTTGAATGGCGAAGCGAGGCCCAGTGCTGGGCCCGTCCTCGGGTCACTTTTTGTGGGTCTGTACAAACGTGCCGACTGGCAGCGCCCCGCTCTTCACCTGCTCCCGGATCTCAGCTCTGTGCTTTAATGTAAAGACCAGAGCGCGCACCGTCCTCCGGTATGGCCCGTTAATGAGCCTGGAGCAGAGATGAAACGCTTCCCGCTCAATATTTTCAACCAGTAGGTGATCTATCTGAAAAACAGCAAAATTATCAAATTAGGGCCTTGCGTTGCATAAGGATTAAAAGCAAGAGAGGCTGGTACACTCTGCTCTGGGGCCTCCCATTAATCAACTGAAATTCAAGGACATCTACTTCCTGTCACAGGAGAAACAGGAAGAGCAAATTAATTCCACCCTGGCAATTAAGGAACAAGGCCATGTGCTTTGTGACAGGGACCTCATTCACAACCCCCGCCGGGTGGTAATATTTGCCATTATAACAGGAAACTGGCCTGAACTAAGCAACCGGCACCAGGCCCTGTGCCTTACCAACCAGGAAGCGGGGTCTAGGGATAATAAATCAGAGTCACAGTGCATAATTCTTTGTCTTAAAAGTGCCTTTTAACTTCGTATAACATTTTAGAAATGCTGGTCTGGACCCTGAGATGCATGCAGCAGTTTATAAATCACGTTCATATTTAACATTCATAACTGACTATCACGTTTTTATCTGAGGAGGTCCCAAAGAAAAGGGGTCAAGGCCTCACAATCAAAGAGGCAGGGCTGGACCCAGACCCCATTCCAGAGTTCATGTGCCTTCACCTCAGGTCAGAGATACTCCCGGGCTGAGTCTGGAAGCTGGACAGGGTCTGTAGCAGTGCTGGGTGGCTGGTCAGGAACTACCAGACAATAGCCACTTTTTCAGGCCCATCTGCTAGTAGCAAGAACTGCTTTTTCCTAGGAATCACACTGTGCTGGCTGGTTTCTGTGAACTTTTCATAAGCTAATCACCTGAGAAGAGGGAACCTCTATTGAGAAAAATGCCTCTGTAAGAACAGGCTGCAGGCAAACACGTAGGGCATTTTCTTTCTCTCCTCCCTGCCTCCCTTCCTTCCTTTCTTTGAGGCGGGGAGGTTCAAGACAGGGCTTTTCTGTGTAGCCTCAGCTGGCCTCAAACTCAGAAATCTACCTGCTTCTACCTCCCAAGTGCTGGAATTAAAGGCATGTGCCACCACACCTGGCTGTAGGGCATTTTATTATTTTGTTATTAATGTGGGTAGTGCCATCCCTGGGCTGGTGGTGGTCCTGGGTGCAATAAGAAGGCAATTGAGCAAACCAGTGAGCAGAGCCCCTCCATGGTTCTGCATCAGTTCCTGCCTCCAAAATCCTGCCCTGCCTAAGCTTTGGCCTTGGCTTCCCTCAATGAACTGTGATTCAGGACACATAGGCCAACGAAACTTTCCTCCCCAAGCTGCTTTGGTTAGTGTTTCATGACAGCAGTAGAAACCCTGAGAAACACTGTTAAGCTGGTATGTTAGCTTAAGCACCCCCCACCCCTACCCCCATCACACACAGGGAATGAAAACCTTAGTGCAAAGGACTGAGCATTCTTCAGGATGCAACAATGTCCTCAGTGTCCCTTGGTCACTGTCATAATATATTACAGCTCCCTTCCTCAGAAGTTCTTTAAACTAGATACACTAGATAAAAAGTATGTGTACAGTTTTTATTTGCTTGTTTATTTAATATCTCTGTGTGTGTGTGTGTATGTGTGTGTGCTGGAGATTGAACCTGGGATTGAACTTGGACATCTATATGCTCTAGCACCAAGTGATGTTTATAGTCTGGAACACATTTGCATTTCTCCTTCCTTTTCCTGCTTCAGTCCTTCTCAGGCACCCAGTGTGGGTACCACATCTGAACTGGACAGGGTTTCTATTGTGGTGACAAACACATGACCAAAGGGACGGGCTTATTTGTTTACACTCCCACATCACGGTTCTTCCTGGAAGGAGGCGGGGATGTGGAGGAGACAGCTATGCAGAGAGCATGGAGAGCTGATTACTGTGCTCAGCCTGCTTTCCTATAGCAGCACCCAGGACCACAGCCCAGGGCTGGCCCTGCCTACAGTGGACCAGACTCTTCCACATCAATCACTGATTAAGAAAATGGCTCACAGGCTTGCCCATAGATCAGTCTGATGGGCATTCTAGTCAGCACAGGTATGTTCCACACTATGCAAAACACAAAGATCAAGAAGGAAACTGAGGCAGGAGGCTGTAAGTTTAGAAAGTTGAGTTGGGACAATTACAAACCTGAAGTCAGCTTGGGTGGCATAGAACCTACCTGTCTAAAAACAAAACCAACCAAAACCCAATAAAAACTAATACATAAGGCCAGGCACGGGAGTGCACACCTGTGATCCCAGCACTGGAGTGGCATGGGAGTGCACACCTGTGATCCCAGCACTGGAGAGGCATGGGAGTGCACACCTGTGATCCCAGCACTTGAGAGGCATGGGAGTGCACAACTGTGATCCCAGCACTGGAGAGACAGAGGCAGGCAGAACTCTGAGTTTGAGACCAGCCTGGTCTACAGTGAATTCTAGGATAGCCAGGGCTACACAGAGAAATCTTGTCTCAAAACATCAAAGAGAGGGAAGAAGGGAGGGAGGGAGAGGTAGAGGGAGGAAGAGAGAGAGGGAGAGAGAGTGTGTAACAGGCAAGGTGGTGTATCTCCTAACATTTAGGAGGGTGATCAGGAAGGGCTGGAGTTCAAGTCTAGCCTGAGCTTCATGGAAAGATCATGTCAAAATATAAGCACACAGCAAAACAAACCCCAGACCAAGGGCAGCATGATGGGTATTATATCTGGGGTGTGATGGAAAGCAGGGAGAATCCAATAATTCTCATGCCTCTTGCTAAACTCTGGCTAAGCAGAGAAAGAAATAAAGAGAAATACTCATGCCATTTATAAAGCACATCATGTGCTGTTCTGTATAGGTTTACTGCACAAAATGAAGATTACTCTTAACTGATCCAAACCCACTCGATGTGGACCCTATACTAGTTGGTCCTAACTTGGTGCTTTAAGTAAAAGATGGTTGCTTCTGGGACTCTGAGAAAAAGAGATTGTGCTGTGAGGTGTATCTGTTGAGTGGAAGAGGAACAAGAGTCCTGAGAAAATGAGGCAGTTACTGGATCTTGTCTCTGTACTGCTCAGTCTTTGTGTGAGTTGGGTTTACACCAACTTGACACAAGCTAGAATCCAGGAAGAGGGATCCTCGGTTGAGGGAACACCTTCATCAAACTGGCCTGTGGGCAAGCCTGGGGGTCGCTTTCTTGATTAATGACTGATGTGGGAGCTTCATCCCACGTGGGCGGTAGCACTCCTGGGTAGGTGGTCCTAGGTGGTGTAAGAAAGTCAAAAGGCAGGGATCCCCTACAGGCTCTGATTTAGCGCTTGCCTCTGGGTTCCTGCCCTGCTTCCCTTGGTACTGTGCCTGGGAGGAGAAAGCCAAATAAACCCTTTCCTTGGTAAGTGGCTTTGCATCATGGTGTTTATCACAGCAACAGAAGGCAAACTAAGACAGTCTCTTTCCCGCTGGACTGTCTCCTCTGCACCATGCCCACGGCCAACTCTTTCAATTCACACACCTCTCTACTCACAACCTGTGCTTCCTTGTAACCCCCAGCAACCTAACCAGTCTGGGAAGCACAGGTAACCAAGGGACAATTCGGCCAGGTGCGGTGGTCACCCCACAGCCACCCCTCTGTCAAAGCTTGTGTTGTCGTTGTCTTCTAGTCCCTGAGTTCAGTGACAGAGGAGCTGACTTGCTGCTCTTATCTACTTGTGCCCACAGGTGGGGTGTGTATTATTCAATTATTCAACATCACAGTTGTTCAATTCTGGACGAACTGGCTGTAGCTGGGGAAAGACATAAAACAGCCAAGCAGTATTCTCTGAGGGATGGGCTTGGCAAGAAATGGCATCATAATCAAGCATTATGCCTGTAAACCCTTTAACGCAGGGCCTGTTCCTGAGCTCACTCTCAGTGCAAAACCTCCACAAGCTACTGTAACTGTGTTTGTTTATTTCCAGCAGACTGCGAACACCTCTGGGGCTGACCTCATACATGGGATCTATTTCCTAATTTTCTGTGCCCACTCAGGTGTAGGCATGCACAAATACCTGCTGAGTGACTATCCTTTCTCCCACCTATACCTTGCCCTCCTGATCTTTTAATAGCATCATTACCATAGCAGGTAAAATGTAAATTTTATCTGTGAGCTCTGTTTTGTGTTTTCTAGCTCATAAAATTCTACTTCTCTTGCAATTGAGTCCTCACCTGCCATTTCTTCTATGAAGCCTTTTGGATTTCCCAGATCATCCTGTTGTGTATGTATACAGCTGCTCCCAAGGACCACTATCTCTGTCAGCCTTGTAGCTCTGTGAGTAACTCACATGCACTAAGCTAGTGGAGGCTGAGCTTTTTAGGTGAGAAAGGCAATTTTTTATGCTTGTGTTCTCCCATATTTTCAGATCCCATATTTGCTGAACAGAACATTCACTGGGGGGAAAAAACATGTGAGGGTTTTCCTTAGCACAACTGGATTTGTACCACTGGATACATATGTAAGAGAGCTGGTCAAAGCCAGGGGCACAGTCTGAATCCATTAAACAAAGGAGAAAACCACCAAAACCTTAACGGTCCTGTATGCGAACACACCCCTGAGCCGGACCTCATTAGCAACATCTGACAACCAACTGGGCCACCAGCCAGTGTCCCAACTCTTAATGATACGGGCTCACTTTAGAATCAGGTTCATTTTTTTAAATGACATAATAGGGAAATGATCACAGGCCGTGAGGTAGGAAGGAGAGTGGCTAATGAGAAAGGGGAAGTGAGCCGGTGACACTATGGGGGATGCTCATGAGGGAAGATCTAAGGGACGGAAGAACAAAGAACGGGAAGGGAAGGAAAGGGGCTGGGGCCATTTGATCCATCTGCTCCATTATTCCAGGAACAAGGAAGGCATCCATGAACATGGAAAGCAAATTCCGCAGCGTGAAAGAGAGCCTTTAGAGGTGTGTACTTGTCACACGTGACTTTCACTGTTAAAGCATGAGTTGACACACAGACACAGCAGAGTCGGGATTTGCAAGAAACACATGCTAGGATAAATGAAAAAAGTTTCAGTCACCGGCCGGCCGGGAACTTAGGTTACTGCTGGGTGAGAAAGCACATTTATGGAGCTATGATGTCTGATTTGGATGTAACCAACATTGGTTACTTTCAAAGATTAGGATTAGGTGGGTCACGGATTTACCAAAATAAAGAAATGACAGGTGCAAGGGTTAACCTATGTAATTATGTAAGAGGATTTGTATTAATTTACAAAAATACCATCAAAGGCTGTTCATGCAAGGTAGACAGGATGTTTGTTTTTCTTTTTTTGGACAAGGAAGGCAATAAGATACATACTTTAAATTTTAAAAATTTGTTCTTTGGGAACAAAACCATCCAGCTATACTGAGTCTGATATTTTTTCCAATTACATTGGAAAGCACTAACGAATGTATCACTTTTTAAACTTCGTTTTGTAACACTTGAGTGCTTACCACTTGATGTGCCGTTTAAAGGATAATTAATGGATAAACTAAAAGGATAATTATTATGGAGTTTAATATAGCAGGCAAACTGCTCATTAATCCTTACAAGCATGGCTTCGTTATTATCATTTACTTAAAAAGATACCACAGGGAACTGGTATTTACCACCACATTAACTACGTATTATAGACCACACTGTATGTTTCGGTAGTAATCCTGGTTTATTTAAAAAATAAGCTTTATTTAAAATAGCGAATCTGTTGGCTAATCGATACTCTGGAAAATTACTTCTAACTTTGCTGTTTGCTCTCTTCATTATTCATACAGAAGCTTCCTTTAGGAAAAGCTAGGTTATCTTATAGCACTATCAAGATGGTAACAGTCAGACGTGAAAAATAAAGATGTATAGAACGGGTTATCTGAGATGACACTAATTGAGACTGAGCAACGTTCAAGAAACAACACAGATGTAAATAATTATGTCAGTTTTCTGGGGCGTCATTTAAATAATCAATAAGAATATCTTATGGGACATTTAGCAAATAATTTGCCCTAAATAAATCTTGGATAACCATAGCTTATCTGAAATTTCTTTCAAAAACTATAATAATTCACCAAAAAAGAAAAACGTGCCAAAATGTTAACAAACATCAAGTCTAGGTGGCAGGTTCAATGGTGACTTTTTTCCCTTATATATATTTATTTATAAATATTTATAAATAAGGCAATATATATTATATAAATAAAAATATTTTTCCATATATTTTTTTCTATATATATTCTATATATTTTCATTTGATATTTTAAGTTTGCATAACAAAACCAAGTCTTTCTTTTAAAAAATATAAGTAATATAGTGTAAGTGCATTTGCTTTCCTTCGTGGATAAATAATTGAGACAGACAGGAAACAGATGTAGCACTGAAGTCTGATTTCTCAGTTCCTTCCTTTAAAGGTTTCGAGCTGTCCTTTGCCTGCACGGAGGGGTGTGCATGGTGCACGGACACATGGCGAGGCGCGCATGCCCAGGTCAAACAGTTTGCTTTCGGGAGTCAGTACTTCCTTCCACCTTTGAATAGATTTCAAGGATCCAATTCAAGGCATCAGGCTTGTACATCAGTGCCTTCCCCAGGAACTACCCTGTCAGCCCCACACTTCTGTATTTGTTACTTTAATCTTTAAAGATATTTCAATAAGGAGAAATTACAAGAGGAAAAATACAGATGCTATATATCTGTTTTTTCCTAACATTAGGTTCTCTATTTTTTTATTTCTTCAAGACAGAATATCACTATGTAGCCTACGTTGGCCTTGAACCTACAGATCTGCCTGCCTCTACCTCCCCAGTGCTAGGATTAAAGGCTTGCTGGTATCAACCATGCCTGGCTCATGGTTAATATTATTAATGATCAAATTTTTTTCCAGCATGTATCCCTTAAACCATTACTCTTGCCTGGGCTTTTGAATGTGGGGTAATGAATATGCTCATCAAGTTGATTTTATGCCACAGGTCTTAACAAATAATGAGGAAGGGGAGTCTCTCCTCTTTATTGCCGCTGATATTTTATAACATTTCAAATTTTTTATTTCAGTGGAAGAGAAAGAATTGAAATTTGAAGAAAATAACATTTATTAAATGACTTCTAAACAGCAGGCACCACAGACTACTTCTTCATATAAAGGGTTTATTCAGTTTTCCCAAGAAGTTGGTGGTGGGGCTCAGATTCTCCTTTTGCTGGTGAGAACAAGCCTCAGAAATGCTGGGGAATGTGCCTCAGGGACACGAGGACCTGAACTGGGGCCTGGGTCTTGGTTCTAAAGGCAACATACAGCACTGTCTTCCCAAAGGCTCACCAGTTCAGGATCCTTGAGGATAACCTAACAGTTTCATTTATTTAATTTCTAAAAATTTTTATGTATGTGTATGCACTGTGTGTGTGTATGTGTCTGTGCATTGTGGGTCCTAAAAGGCCAGAGGAGGGAGTCAGGCTCCTTGGAGCTGTAGTTATGCAGATGGTTGTAAGGTGCCCAATGGGATGCTGGGAACCAACCTAAGCGCTCGGCAAGAACATCAAGTGGTGCTGTTACCTGCCGACTGTCTCCATCCTCAAGATCCCTTTGCGGAATCTGGCCTGCACAAAGATGGGGAGAGCTCATTTTGGGAATACATGCTCGTTTAATTAGGAACCCACGATCACACTTAAAACCTTACCTTCAATTCCAAGGCTTCTGAGAGTAATTTCTGAGCATTTTTTCTAAATGACTCAGTTTTTGGATCACTTCGGACTTCAATAGAAGGTCGATCTGAATGCTTTTCAAAGAAAGTCTTCCACTCAGTGTGAACTTCTTTGGCGAGACATGCCACCTCTGGGTCCCAGTGCTTTCGCATCTTGTTCACAGTGTGACCTAGGACAGAGAGAATCACAAGAAAATGCAGTTCTGTCTTCTGGCGAGGACTGCGGGTACTCACTCAAGGATGAAATGGACGTATGCAGGTGAAATGACAAAAGACTTCTGTGAGATCATCTGTCTGTCCATATAAAATGGATGGATGCGGGTCAAATGACAATCTCTGGGGAGACCTGAACTGGCCAACGGAGCAGGTCATAAAGCAGGTTCAGAAAGAACAAAGAAGGTCAAGTGCAGTAGAGCACACCTTTAATGCTGGCACACAGGAGGCGGAGACAGAGGCAGCAGATCATGGTCTACATATGAGTTTCAGGCCAGCCATGGCTACTTAGTGAGCCCTTGTCTCAAACAACAACAAAAGAAGCCAAAGTTGCAAAAAAAGAGTCTGAATTAAGCATTTATCTTTTTTGGAATCTTACTATATTTTAATTAAAAAATTAGTTGAATTTATTAAAAGAATATTCTTGATTGTGTGTGGTGCTATATGCATATGTGTATGCTAGTGTAGGTGCTCAATTGTAATAAAAGAGTTATCACTGAACAGTGGTGTTGTATTAGGTTTCTGGCCCAGACTTTAAGGCCTAGCCCTGAGATTCGGAAACACCCGAAGCCCCACGGCCACTTAGCACCAAGGAATCACACAAAGACTTACGCTAATTTTGCAATGATTGACCTGGGGCCCAGGCATATAACTTGCTAACCCCTTCTTAACTCAACCTATGATTTTTTTTTAAAGATGTATTTATTATGTATACAGTATACAGAAGAGGGTATCAGATGTCATCACAGATAATTGTGAGCCACCATGTGGTTGCTGGGAACTGAACTCAGGACCTCCGGAAGAACAGTCAGTGCTCTTAACCTCTGAGCCACCTCTCCAGCCCCTCAACCCATGATTCTTATCTTGTTCAGCCACGCAGCTCAGCACCTTTTCTCTGCAGCATTTCAACTTCTTTCCTCTGTGTCTCCTGGCATCTCTGCTCTGTTCTTCCTGTTCCCAGAGTTTTCTTAGTCTGGTAGCCCTACCCACACTTTCTGTCTGACTTTGGCCAATCAGCATTTTTATTGAACCCGTAGGCAGGACAATTATTTACAATGCAAGAACATAATTCCACTACATGATGGGAGACAGTCAAACCATTTCCCCAATTATGCCAAATGCACAGCTCAATGTTGCCTGATTCACTATTCTTTGCACACTTGCTGAAGTCATATGTATAAGGCTCTATGCCAGGCACTAGTCATGCAGGGCTGGAAAGAAACTTCCTCACTTTTAAAAGATTCTGTGAGCAGAATCCTAGAGATGAAAATAAAGTAATTCTGAAGAGAAGATACAGCAACACAACAGTAAGTGTAACTTCCCATGAAAGGTTCGTCCATCTGTCTTCCTGCTGACCAGGGAGAGCAGAACAGACTCATCACTCATACAGGAGAACACGGCACTCATTAGCTATGTCTGAAGGTGTTTTCAAGCTGACAAATGCTCAGGAAAGTGCTTCTGAACACACCACTTAAAAGCAGAGCTCACTCCCAGACACACCTTTCTAAGGCAGAATCTCTGCATCCTTGAGACCATTCACTCAGCAGATAGTTCTTTATGCTGTTGGCCAGTGTTGCGGGTGCTAAGGACACAAAGGTGGCTGGTGGCTAAGGGTGTGACTAAGTGGGGGTGCTTGTGTTTAGAATGTTCGAGGCTATAGCTGTAATTTCCAGCACCAAAATGAAAAAAAAAATATAAAAACACAAAGAGAAGGAGGGCATTGCAGGACTCAGGCATCTTAACTGAAGACACTGTGACAGCTACCGAGCATCTGCTTTATACCCAGCCCTGGGGACAGATCTGAACAGATGACAACCCTCAGAGATTAGCCTACACTCACCTTGTCAAAGTAAACTGAAACATTTACCTTAGTGCTGTTTGGAGTCGGGAAAAGCTAGAAATAACCTATGAGCTTATCATCAAGGGTCCAACTTACTAAAAATTACAGCATATTCCAACAGTAGCAAATGTGCAGTTGCTGCAAACTGGAGTAAATAAGCAGCACATACCTGTACACACCTGCAACCCAGCACCCAGGAGCAGGGGCAGCCCAAGACCCGATCTCAAAAACAAAAAAATCCACACTACAAAACCCCTGAACAAACACAGAGAGTAAACATGCAGATAGCTCTACACGCAGGACCACGAAAGATGATCGATTCTCTCAGTCAAGTAAGAACAGCAGAAGCGTATGTTCAGTGTGAGTCAGTATTTATTTTTAAAATTGCGTATGTAGATATATATATATAAACACCATATTTGTTTATATGCAGAGAAAAAAGGTTTAAAAATTTACCAAAAAAAAAATTTATTAACAGAGGTTTCTTCTGAGTGTCGGGCCTGTGTCTCTGAGGTTCAGCTCACGCTCCAGGAGGCTGCACATAATGTCCCTAACAGTAGCAGGGTGTGGGGACAGGCCCTTCCCACCACCTGGTCCTCACTGTATCTTCTGTTCTTCAGCTATGAGAAAGGAGATGCAGTCCTGGGTCAAGTCCAGGAGCCTTCCCTGTCCTGGTCCTGCTCAGTCTCTCTGTGGTACCTGAGACTGCACCTTCTCCTGAACTATTTCTCCCAATCCTTCTTGGCACCACCTGTCCTGTATGCGGACTGTGCTCACGCAGATGCTGACTAAATATAACCCTTACTTACTTGAGGACCCCTGCCTGGACACTACCCCCCGGCTTCTTTCTCTACCTGCTTGCCCCAGGTAATCTCATCTGCTCCTGTGGTCTGACCTCCACCTGCAAGCAGATGTCTGCCAAGTGTGTGTCTCTAGCCAAAGGCCCCTGGGCATGGGACCTCCTGGTCAGGGTCTTAGTGGACACCGCATTCTAAAGCTCTCCAGACAATGTTTCTGCTGACATGACAGCAGCACCAGCCTCCTGTTCTCTCACCCCCTTGGGAGAGAACACAGGTCCACTCTCTAACGCCTCCTTCATCCCTTCCTCTTCCTCCAGCCCCTCTCTACTCCTACTGCCCTGACTCACATTCTCACATCTCTCCCTGGGACCCCTGAAACAGTCAAAATCAACATGCTTCCAATTTAGAGGAGAAAGCAGGACTTAACCATTCTAGACCGGGCTGGTGGTGCAGCTCAGCGGTAGAGCATTTGCTCAGCATGTGTAAGAACTGGGCAACTTCTGTCTTGAACCTGGCCCTTCTCAACTCATCTTCTCCCCTGAAGCCATAGCACTGTTTAAGGTAACTGGATAGGGATAGGGTAGAGCTCAGTGCCCCGTGAGAAGGGCAGAAAGACATAGAGAAAAAGGGAGGGAGAGGAAGAAAGTGAGGAAGACTATGATCCTCAAGTGCCCTCGTTAGCCTCTGAGCACAGACAGCATCACAGCTGGTCATCCTGGGCCACTCTGGCCTTGCTTCTCCTCTGCTCAAAGTCTCTACTTCCAGCCTTGGCTCTTCCACAGAAACTAAAACTGCAGGGCTGCTCTGGGTCACACTCTCTGGCCTTGTCATATTTCTGAGTCTTAGCTTACATAGTTCCTTCTGCACCTAATATTTATTATTTTTATTTATTGTTATTATTATTATTATTGGGTAGTGCTAGATACCAAACTTGGGTCCTTACACTTGCTGGACAAGTGTTCTACCACAGACCTACATCCCCAGCTCTGCCTAGAAGAGTTAAACACCTACTTTCTCTTCTGAACTGTAAACATCTTGAGGGCAGAACCTTACTCTAGTAATATTGCCATGGTCCATGCATGGCAGGCCAGGTCCCTAGCTGGTGACCCTTCTGGGAAATGGAAGGTGGGGCTAATTGGAAAACCACTGGTGAGCACCTCTGAAGGGGACGTGCTTGTTTTCATCTCTCTGCTTTCCCACCACACGAGGTGAATGGCTTTGCTCCATCACAATGCTCCACCATAACGCCCTGCTGCACCATAGCTTGGAAACAATGGGGCCAATGGAACATGGCTGAGACTGCCCATGGTCAGCATGGGTCTTTCCTCCTTTGAGCTGACAGTCTTACATATTGTCATGGCAATGGAGAGCTGACCAACACAGTATCTGACTTAACTCCCGCAAGCCCTGGTACAACCTTAGTAGATGCTATTCCTCATCTTACAGGTGAAGAGGCTGAGGTACTGAGAGCCAAGTATCTCAGAAAGCAAGGGGAAAAAAGCAGGCTGGTCATCAAGACCGTACCTAAGCAGCCCAGCTTTTGCCCTAGTCTATCACCTCTGGTGATCAAACAGTCCTACCTTCTCTGATTTCAATGAAAAATAAAAAAGAGGTTCCGTGACCTTTCCCCAAGGTTACAAGTTGGTCAGTAGCTACATCAAGGAAGTTAATGATCTGCAAAAAGTCATTATTTGCTTCATGAAGTTTATGTTTAAAGTAAGCAGTATCATTGCTGGTCTTATGCCCTAGGTCAGGTCCTCTGGGATTAAGGTTAAGGGTTTCTGCATCCAAACACACTGTTAAAACAACTTCCCCACAGGAAGCAGCCGTTTGGCCATTTAGCAAACATCACCAAAAACCAGGTATATCCCAGGCCCAAGCTGGGCACTGTCAGCTCACAGAATGCTGAGCAAGACACAGCTCTGTACTGAGAATCTCCAGGCAGGCCTAACACACCAAACACATTGATGCATGATGCTATTACAAGCCCTAGGACATCACTGAAGAGAGTCCCTGGAGCCTAAAGAACAACTGAGTCAATCACACTAACCAGGGAGCACCACAAAACAGGCAGTGCTTCCCCAGACTCTCTGTAATCACGTGAGTAGGTATGCAAATGAGGAAAACCCTCCTAGAATCTAAGATTCCTGAACAAATCGCACAGGAAGTGCACAGGGCAGTCTAGATGAAGGATCAACACAGGAAGTGCACAGGGCAGTCTAGATGTAGGATCAACACAGGAAGTGCACAGGGCAGTCTAGATGTAGGCCTTGGGTAAGCTGGAGCCACGAGCACCGTCTAAGTGCACTGGAAGGGTAGCTAGAGGCTGAGCTGCCCTTTCTAAAGAAGCAGCCTTGCTTGTTGGGGAAAGACAGACTGAATGAAGAAACAGAGATGGTAGGGTGAGCAGAGTCGTGGAGAACTCGTGCCCAGTCCTGGTCCTCCTACTCACAAACAAGACTATTGTGTAGTCCTGCTCTGTAGCACTAAGGCTTGAGACACATTGGTCCACACTACAGCCTGGTCCTGCTGGCATGGAGTTACTGTGTAGCAAATAGAAAATAAAGAAGCAAATAATTAAATAAGTGATTATAAACCGAGAGAAGAGCCTGGAGAGAAAGGGTTTGAAAATACACAAGGAGCAGCCAGCTCAGCATCACTTATGCTAAGAGAAAGGAAAATAATCAATGGTTTCAAATCACAGGTCTGGGAAGATGAGAAGTGACACAAGAGAAGGATCTGAGCAGGACAAAGTCACTGCGTCCTGACGGAGAAGGGTGACGGCCGGGAGAAGCCCGCCGGGGAAGCGAGAAGGCCAGAGAAGGGCTGTGAGCAGTGAGCACTGTGAAAGAAATCTAAGTATAAAAGGGAAAGGAGAAACAGTGTGTCTGGGAAAGATGGTAAAGACAGCTACCGGGGAAGACTGGTGCCTGCGTGCAGGCAGGAAAGCCAGGAAGGAGCCAGCCCTGGCAACAGAGGCCAGGCAATGGGCTATCTCACTTCCCTGCTTTCACAGTAGGCCCTTGTAAAGTCCAGCTCAGGGCTCTGTGAGGAGCTTTCTCTGCTCCATTCTCTCAGTCCTTCATGCTTTCATCACACCTCACCCTCGTGACCAGAGCCAGACATGGCTCACTCCCTCACATCTTTTAGGCGTTTGTTCAGATGATACTCCTGTCCACACCAACACATTCATTGCCGGGGCCTTCGCATCTGCCCTACTGTTTCATGAACTATCATCATCTACCAGAATGATTTCTGCTCCTTCTCTGATGCTTCACTTCCTTTTGCTATTAATTGTTGTTTTGAGACAAGTTCTCTTTAGCTAGGAACTCACTATGTAGCCCAGGATAGCCTCACACCCATGGCAGTCCTGCCTTAGTCTCCTGAGCACTAGGGTTACAGGTATGATCTACCATGCCCATCAATCATAGAGATCTTTTTTGATGTTGATCACAGGCATCCATGACAGAGGCTAGCACAGGGCAGGTGTCCTAGGTTCATTTGTTGATGTAATAAGATACTGTGGCAAACGGTAACTTAGAGAAGAAGGTTTTCCATGGCTGACAGTCCCAGGTTAGACCATTGCTGCTGGGAAGTCAAGAAAGGAACCTAAAGCTTCACAGTCAAGAGCAGAGAGAGCAGAAATGCCAGGATCCTTGCTTGCTTGCCCTCAGCTAGCTTTCTCTGCTATCATGCTTCCAGGGCCCCAAGCCAGGGAGTGGAGCCTCTCACAATGGCGGGGTCTTCCTCTACCAACCACCAGTTAAGATAACCTCCCAAAGAAATACCCACAAGACAACTGGATCTAGGCAGTTCCTCCTCAAGGCTCTCTTTTCACGATTCTAAAATGGGCTGACAGTTTAAAAGTAGCTATTGGGCAAGCGCTGAGTGACAATTAGCTGAACAAATGCCTCATGGCCACCTAAGTGGTCCTCTAGCATCCTTCATCTTTATCTTCTTCCCTTAGCCACCAGAAACTGCACTCATACATCCCATAGCTTAAAGGCATCAAGTGGTCACAAGTGTATATTTTAACCTAATAGTCTGCTAATAAGATATTTTACTAAACACTTTCATGAGTTAAAAACTAAACCCAATAACCTGACTGTCTATCATTTTAGTGATGCTAGGAACTGAACCTAGGGCCTTGTGCAAACTAGACGGATGCTCTACCGCCAAAACTACATTCCCAGCCCGGTTTTCTTTCTTACAAGATTTTTCTTAGCCTATTACATGAGAAACTATGCTGAAAATCTCCAAAGAGGAGACAGTAATGCAGCATTTTCTCAGCTTACCTAACTCGGCACCCTTTCTTCAAGAGACACACTAGGAACCACGGCACTGGGAATGAAGTCCAGACCCAGCAGGCGGTCCAGCTCTTTCCAGGCAGACTCTCACTGTGCATCCACATTGGAGTGAGCCATCTCAGGGCTGTGGGCTTTCCCTTTCTTCCTCATGCCTCTGCCTGCAGTGAACAACAGCTCGTGCTGACCCAGCAAAGCCTGTGAAAAGGCTTCCCAGGGCACTGTCAGGAGAGTGCCACCGCACTTTTGCAGACTCTAGTATATGCCCCGACTCTCGTGTTTTCAAAAGTCAATCCCAGTTATACACGTATATGCTTATTCTCTAAGCAAGAACTTGAGACTCTTACAAACACAGACCAGACATCATTCTTCGGCACTCAACATAAGGCGTGGATATCAAGGTCCTTGATATGCGTCAAGGGAATGAATTATTTCAGACTGGAAATGAAATACAGATCAAATGATGCAGAGCTCTTGCTGATCTTCACATTGCTCATTAGTTTTAGCAGAGACCTCGCCCTGTAAGCTTCTCCAATGTGAGCAAGCGAGCTCTACTGCATCCTTCTCATTAGTGTTGAACACGTTACATTCCCTCCTATCTTAAAACCCTGTACCTATTCAATCTACCTCCTTTCCCTCCCTCATCCCGTCACCTCGCTCTTCAACACGGAACTTCTCAGAGTCCTCTCTCTCTTTTCAGTGTCATTTATGCTCTCCCTCTTTGCCCCCTGCCCCCAACCTTGCCTCGGAGGCTGCTCTAAAACTACTCATGACTTTATTCCATAAACCAGTGCCGTTTTTCGACTAATTTGGTCCAGTGATAACCATGGATATGGCTGACAATGCCTCCCTCCAAACCCTGACTCTTCCATTTAGATGACAGCAGTCTCTTCTGTCCGACCGGCCAGCTTCCTCACAGTATGGTCTTACAAATTCCTTAAATATACACGTGCTTCAGGATCTTGAACTCGGCTCTTTGCTTCCCTTATACTCTCCCTGCAAAGGCTTATCTATTTTTGTCTCCTCAACTCCTCTCTATGTTGATGATAAATTATTCCCACTGAAATGGTTACAATCTTCCTTTATTTTCCACTTTATGCATCCAACATCTTTTTTTTTTGTTTTGATTCGGTTTTTTTATTTTTCAAGACAGGGTTTCTCCATGTAGCCCTTGCTGTCCTGGAACTTACTCTGTAGACTAGGCTGTCCTTGAACTGAGAGATCCACCCGCCTCTGCCTCCTGAGTGCTGGAATTAAAGGCTGCATCTAATACCTTTTTAAATATTTCCTCTGAGATATTCTATGATTCTAGAAAAAATAGGAAACATGAAAAAATGAAATTTTGAAATGAAGAACTCATGAATGAGTTAAGAGTCAGCAGAAGAGAGAATTAGTAGTTTGGAAGATACATATACATATAAAGAAATTATCCAGACTTCTGAGACAGACAAGGGGATATGATAGATAAAAATATAAAGAACAGGTTTAACAAAGTTTTACCTGTAGAATCTCAGGAGAGAATAGAGAAAATAAAAGCACATTTGAAGAGAGAATGGTTGTAAATTTTCAACAAATGAACTTGTAGACCTGGGAAATATATATAGGATAAATAAAAAGGAATACATGCTGTATAGCTAGTACACATGACAGCCTTCGGTGAGCCTCATCTGGTAAATTCTGAGATAAAGCTATAAAAGAAACTATGGAAAAAAACCAGGTATGGTAGATCAAGCCTGTAATCTCACCACTTGAGAGCCTGAGGCTAGGCTAGCTTAGGTACAAAATGAGTATCAGGCCAACCTGGGCTACACTATGAAACTCTATTTCAAAACAAACAAACAAACAAACAAAACAAAACAAAAAACCAAAAAAAAAAAACAAGCAAAGAAAGAGCAAATTGTGGCTTCTGTATTGATTGTTATTTCAACTCTTGCTCTTTTGAGGATCACTGACTCTGGGGAAGTCAGATGCTGTGAGGAGCAGCCATGAGGACAGGCCTGTGTGATGAACGGAGGGCCTTCCCCAAGCTGCCCTCTCCCATGAGCTATCTGGGAAGTCATCAGAAAATGGTAGCTCTAACCAACAGCCCAACGACAATGACCAGTCAGCAGCAGGGGTGTAACCATAATCACTGTGTTCAGGGGATGGAGATGAGAGAATGAGGAATTTAAGGTCGGTCTGAACTACACAGCCAGAGGGGTTTTGAGAGCTTCTGTCAAACAGAACCAAACCAAACCAAATCAAATCAAATCAAACCAAACCAAACCAAACACACCCTGAGCCAGAACCGGTCAGATAAACTGGCTCCTGGTTTGCTGACCCTTAGAGAAATTATGTGAAATAATACTTTCTTAAACAACTAAATTTTAGGGCAATTTTATACAGTAACAGATAACTAATATAATTGCCAAAACCAAACTGTTCTGAATGGCTTACAGAAATCCTTCTCCATCTGGTCCAGTCTGTCTCTCAGCCTCATTTCCTGCCACACTCTCTCTGGCATATTACATTTTAAATACACCTAACAACTCGGAGCTCTTGGAATACGGTGCTGTTCTCTCCACCCTCTGTGTAGCTTCCCTGGAGCATCTTCTGCCTGACACATTCTTCAACACCCTCTCTCCTACTCCTGTACACTTGGCTAACTTCTCCCCAGCCTCAGCACGCTGTACTACACCACAGAAAAAAGCCTTATTAAACGACACATCTTTTCATCAGATTTAAAGCTCCAAAAAGAAGGGAGCAATCCCTGTCTCCTTTATACCCCACAGATCCCAGCACCCAGAAGACACACTGTAGATATTTGCTGCTTATAATCCACAAAGTAGAGCCAGGCAGGAAGGCTAAAAGGTGAAGCAGAAACATTCTCAGGAAATGATCTAAGTAAGATTTTCACCTGATATAACTAAAGGAACCAAGAACCCCCTGAATTCCATGCAATTTTAAGGTTAGAGAAGGCTTGAGTAAGGTCAGGATTCAAAAGTTGGATGGGTTCCAGTTCCTGCTAAGTCAAACCTCATGGTAGTTCTATTATGGCCCTTGAGCTGTAATCTCTGAACATCCGACACACCCATTCTGGAAAGCACTCACAATTGTACTCAAAGGTCAAACAGAAACGATTTTTAAAATGATTTTAAACCTGTCCTGCCTTTTAGGACAGTCTGGACTTATTATGTTGAAAATTGAAGATCTGTTCATGTATAGTATCTGTGGCATGTGTCTAAACTGGATCATGCACATACATATGTGCATAAATGAACAGGTCATAAAATATTAAACGCTAGTACCCTCTACTGGTGGAAAGGCCTTACAGGATCATGTGAATGGTCTTGTTGCCCTCTAGTGACCACAACCTATAAAGACAGCAAATCCTGCCGCAGATGGAAGCATCTCCTTGGCTATAATGATAGGGTTTTATGTTCTCTAAGCATCTAATCTCCTCAGATGCTGGTTTATATTACAGGGGTGCAACTCCAAGACTCTTGTGGGCTCCCTGGAGACTGTGCACAGCTCTTCCCAGCTGTTAGCGACAGTGTGACGCTGCTCTCTCCTGCTTCTCAAGAACAAGGGGTCAAGGGGAGGCAGAGGAGGCGATGGCCTCACTAGGGAGGGCAGAAGCAGCAGCTGTGAAAGACTACCCTGGACTCTCCGGGGAACAGGGAGCAGCTTGAGGAACACATGTTGTTCCTCCTTGCATATTATCCACACTTGTGTGCTGTACTAAAACGGCAATTCAACGTGCTCCCTCACTTACCTCTGAAACGGCTCCAAAGCTGTAATAAAGGACACGATGGCAATTGTTGCTATCGTTTTGCTTTATAAACCAGGCTTTGCCAGTTATTGCCACTGATGACAGATTAGGCTGAGTTCCTTCAAGATTTAACTGACACTGCCACCTCTGTGAAGTCTTTCCAAAGTCCCCGATCTCTGACCATACAGTCTCTCCAGATCAGAAGAGTGGACAGTGTTGTATTGCATGTGCTTATTTATAGCTACAGCAGGGCACCGCTGCTGTCTGTCTGTCCATCACTTCTCTACCAAGCCCTGAGCTCCTCAAGGACCCAACCAAGTCTCAATCAGCACAGTCAGCATCCGGCATACCTGAAATGTTATCACTTACCAGTCTATGAGTAAGTAGAAACTGAACACGGGCTTTTTAAATCTTATATAATAACCAGACAGAGAAATTCTGTCCCCTCTAATCAAAATGCGAGGGAAGGTGTGGCAAGAAGGTTCAGTAAAGGTGCCACCAAACCTTGCCACATGTGCACCAAGTTGTCCCCTGACCCCCATATGTGCACTGTGGCAAACACACACCCAACCCCACTCCCAACACACAATAAAATGCAAACAAAAATTTAAAGGATTGAGGACTGAGTTTTGTGTATTTTCACTTCACTTTTCTCTCGAATTTCTACTATAGATTATAAAAGTATTAGCCTGAGGCTAGTCAAATATTCCAGATGATGGTCCCTTCCAGTGCCACGTGGAGAGCTCAGAGAACTCAGAAGTGCAGAAGGGGAGACAGTGGCTGTGCTCCCCAGGGCCCGGGAGCGTACCTATCCTCGTTGACGTCAGCACCTCCCTGGAGGGAATCTTCTTCTTTAATTCCTGTAGGGCTGCAACTAGGTTTTCTTTGGTTTGATCTGGAAGTTCCAGCATCGTTCTCCATCTTCTTATGTCTTCTACAACCACAACTCTCTGCAAAGAAAGAAAAGTCATTTGGAAAATGGAATATTTTCATTAGAAAGACATCTGCCTTCACCTGAGCTAATGGCTCTCCTATTGACATATGAATTATTGATTATGACCTGAACCAAAGCACAGTGTGTCTGATGGACCCAAATGATGGGTAATTGCTTAAAAGCAAGACCTGCTTACTGCAAATCAGGAGGAGAGTTGCATCTATTAGGAAAAGTGCAACTTTTAATCTCACCAGGCCAGACCCCACTGGGCACTTAGCGGTGAGAGGTTCTAAGGAGGAGAGGAGGAGGAAATGATGCTAAGGTAGATCAACCTCATATCTCGCTTGAGTGTCTAAATTTGCATGCACGGAGCAGAGAAGTCATAAAACCATGTTTACTTCAACAATAAAAATCACACCAAGAGTTCTCCATTTCCCAGAGGAGAAAACCCAAAATTTCTTTCTGAAAGAATTCTTTAAAAACTTCAAACATACAGAAAGATACAGGGAACAACCCACTGCTTAGAAAGGTTATTCTGCCATGCCCCATAAAGTAAAGCATTGTAAAATTAAGTCCTTTACACCTTCACCAACCTCATGTTCCTCTTCCTCTCCGGCAGAAGCTGGCTCCTTGTATCTGATTCTCACTCCCATTAAGTGTATAAACACTGGACATTAGGAATATGGGGGGGAGCTTTTGGACTGTCATGTGGTTTTTCTGTAGTTTTGAAATCATTTAAACTAAGAACTTTTTATCAAACAAAAGTGGCAGACAAAAAGTAACTTTTAGAATTGAAAATTTAGTATCTTATCTTGGATCACTACTACCCTGGGCAGGTGGGCAGTTAGGGGTCAAGAAGGGAGGGCCTTAGGAGGCTTTGGGGTCTGGTAATATTTATCTTGATGTGTTCACATCATGGAAGTTCCTCATAATACTTAGCATGTTAGCATGTGTGTGCTTTTCTATGTGAATTTCAATATAGTCATGACATATATCTTATCTCTTTCTCTCGGAGGGAGAACATGGGGGTCTGCTTCCAGCCTAGAGCTAAGAAAGAGAGGAGGGTCCCCCTTTCTCCTTATCTCCCAGCTCCCAGCCTGCTTGCTTTGGTTTTGCCTTCTAGGTTCAGAGTTAGGAGGAGAGAGAGAAGAATTGACCCTGCTCAGGTTTCTCTGGACTGGCAAGCATTTAAAGATGACGCATGCACACAGAGGAGCTCTAAATGGAGGGGAGCAAGAGGGAGAAAGTGCTGGAAAGCTGAAGGGGACCAGTTGGGAGAAGACATAGGAACATATACGAGCTGGGAATGTGGCCCAGAGGCTAAGGCACTGTCACACTGAAGACGTGAGGTCCCCAGAACCCTCACGGTAGAGCCAAAAGTTGTCCTCTGACCACCACACAGTCAAAACAATTCAATGACAAAAGGAAAAATGTCATTTTGAAACCCATTACTTTGGATGCTTTCTTTTTTTTTTTTTTTAAACTTTATTTATTTATTTGCCTTGGAACTGGAACTACAGACAGTTGTTAGCTGCCATGTGGGTGCTGGGAATCGAACCCGGGACCTCTGGAAGAACAGACGGTGCTCTTAACCACTGAGCCATCTCTCCAGCCCCCTTTGGATGCTTTCTAAATACAGACTTTCTCTGGAGGTACCAGGTACCCCAGAGTCCTTCTAAGGAGCCCAAGAACCCAGCCACTCTATTTGAACCAAGGCCATCCAGCTTTCTATCTTATGACTGCCCACATCTTTGCCCTAAAAACAACCTCCAAAGATAACAGCCTGGCAAGGAATCTACTTTCTCTGGCATCAGCCAGCAACTGTCTTTGGACTGCCCCAAGAACAGGTCTGGTCTGGGTGTTGACCAACTCTAGGAACAGAGTTGAGTTGTCCTTGGGAAACTGCCACAAAGGAGATCTCACTTCACAGAGGAACACACTCTGCCCTGTCTCTAACTTGACCTTCGTTATGGCCTGTTATAGATGGTGGGTTCAGGATTCCAAAACTGGTCATCATGTATAGCCTGCATAAGTTCCAGAGAGATGTACTAGAAACTCACTTGGGAATATCATTTTAGATCTGGTTCTTGTTCTCAGCTCCCAGGAGACTCAATCAAAGCTGCGAGAAAGCTTTTTCTACGTGCTGTTGCAGAATCAACTAATATTAGTGCTAAATGGTTCAAAAAACAAAACAACGGGGCTGGAGAGATGGCTCAGAGGTTAAGAGCACTGTCTGCTCTTCCAGAGGACCCGGGTTCGACAGCACCCACATGGCAGCTAACAACTGTCTGTAGTTCCAGTTCAAGGCAAACACCAAGGCAAATAAATAAATAAATAAATAAATATTAAAAAAAAAAAAAAAAACCAACAAAACCCAATCGGCTTAGGAGCTTTTTCTAGTGAAGGTATAAATATCAAGCTTTTCTCATCCAGTGCATTTCCTGAGGTATTCACATTAATATGTTAGAGCTGACCCATGCTAGCAGTATTGAATAGTAATCCTATTATTCTATACACACATCTTAGAGAAGGTTTCTTTCCCACATGGTTTTATTGTTATAAACACTGCTTCAATGAACTCCTGACTTTGCATACTACCGCCCACGTGTTCCCTGTCCACTGCTCTCCATCTTCACGATCTAGGTGGTGGGTGCTGCTATTTGGCTCTCCCAACCCTCTGCCCAGGGTGATGTAAGGGTCTACTTTCTTTTAAACATTTATTTTTATTTTATGTGAATTGGTGTTTTGCCTGCATGTAGAACTGTGTAAGAGTGTCAGATCTTGGAATTGCAGACAGTTGTCAGCTCCCATGTAGATGCTGGGAATCAAACTCAGGTCCTCCAGAACAGTCAATACTCTTAACCACTGAGCCATCTCTCCAGCCCAGGATCTACTTTTCTAATACCCTGTTAGGCCATCTATATTTGTTACTCACTAGAAATATTCTTCCTTTATTCTTTTGTCTTTCTTTACTTTTTTAATATTTATGTATTATATATAGTGTTCTGCTTGCATCTATGCCTGCATGCCAGAAGAGGGCACCAGATCTCATTACAGACAATTGTGAGTCACTCTGTGGGTGTTGAGAATTGAACTCAGGAGCTGTGGAAGAGCAACCAATGCTCTTAACCTCTGAGCCATCTCTCTAGCCCTGGCCTCCTTTCTTGTCTTATGTTAAGCAGACTGAATTGTTTTGTTTTGAGACAAGTTCTGCATACCCTAGTCTGGCCTCAAGTTCTCCATCTTCTTGTCCCAACCTTGAGTGCTAGAGTACTGGTATGCACCATCACCCTTGGCACTGAGTTTTCTTTAACCTTGTTTTTCTTCATAATTTAAGAGTAATTATATTTCTTTCATTTAAATGCTGCCATTTTTAGTACACACATTCAAAGAAATATTTGTGGGGCTGGAGAGATGGCTCAGCGGTTAAGAGCACCATCTGCTCTTCCAGAGGACCCAGGTTCGATTCCCAGCACCCACATGGCAGCTAACAACTGTAGTTCCAGTTCCAGGCAAACAACAAGGCAAATAAATAAATAAATAATAAATTAAAAAAAAAAAGAAATATTTGTGCCAAAGTTCTTGCAAGTCTCTTTCAAAAACTCATATTGTTTTTTCATATTCTTTTACTTCTGTGTGATGTATTCTAAATGATTTTCCCATTACCAAGCTTCCAATTCACCATTTTTCTCTTTAGCTACATCTTATCTACTTTTAACCTGTCCAGTATGTTTCTGCTCAACAGATATGTATTTTTCATTGGACAAGTTGTTTATTATTTTTTTCATTCTTATTTCCATTCCTTTCCTTTTTAAAAATCTTTGTAGACATTTGAAACATATTTAAGATTTCAGATTGTTCTCTTATCCCCACATCTTGGGATGGAGAACTTATTATATGTAGCTCTTCATTCACTCTCTTGTAGTTCACTTCTCACAGGGTTTGTCTGAACTTCGCATGCCTCTCTAAAGAGGATGCTTTCCTTGGGAGGCTTGCGTGTTTTAGACTGTGAAGGGTTTTAACAGGAAACTCAGATTTGCCTCTGCAGGTTTGTGCAGTTTCCTGGTTTTACTCTGGACTTCATGCTACCTTCCAGGTTGTTTGCATAGTAGCAGGCATGCAGTTCTAATGTATTAGAGTCAACTCTTGTTTTTTTCACCTAAGACCCAGGAAGATGACAATGCTTACACTGTTTGCTTCAGCTGGTGGTGGAATTGCTCCAGCTCACTTTTCACAAACATGGAGGAATTCCACTGGGGGCCTGGCAGCCATCTGCCACCAGACGAGGTTCTGAGGCCTGTCCCAGGCTGATCTTAAGGTCTGGCCCCCAAGCAGTACAGCTGCTTTCAATACCCCAAACAATTCAGCTTCATCTTATGCTCTAGGTTTCCACTCCCTTCTTGTAGTCCTGGCTGACCTTGATCTTACAGAGATCTACCTATCTCTGCCTCCTCAGTGCTAGGACTAAAGGTATGAGCTACCATGCCTGGCTTATTAAAGACTTTTAATCTAGCATCTACACATGATTGAAAACAGCTTAAAAATCCAAAATCATATCATTTTGACTTATGGAACAAATAAGTTCAAACTCTTTTTTTGTTGTTGTTTAGTTTTTTTTTTTTGTTGAGACAGTTTCTCTCCCTAGTCCTGGTTGTACGGGACTGTAGAGCAGGCTGGCCTGGAACTCAGATATCCACCTGCCTCTGCCTCTCGAGGTATATGCCAAAGTCCATATTCTGAAGCTTGATATAAAAGGTCCTCCATGACTTGCTACCCTTTCAGTGCCATTATCTGCTCTGGATCCTAGCAGCAGCAGCCAAATGTACTTCACACTAACTTCCTGGGATGCTCTCCCTTTGCCTGACAACCATTTGTCTTTTAAAGACTCTCTTCAGCATCAGCTCTTACGCAGCCTCCCTTCTATGCCTTTGACTACATTCCTTTCTGTGTACCACTTACTGTATCTGTGCCTCTGGATGCACGCGTTAACAAGACTACAACTTGAAGGTCAGAACAATCTGTTCTTAACTTATCTCCCATTCTCGATGTACAAGAGGTGAAATAAAACAAAGCCACATACAAGTTTCAGAGCTGAAGAGTAAGAACAGAAACCAGAGAGGGGAAAAAAGAATTCTACAGATATCAAAGAAATATTTTCTTATTAACTATTTTCACTTTTTTGGAGGACAGAGTATGGTCGCATGCAGCCCAGGCTCCTAGCCTTGAACTCGCTAGGAGGCTGAGGTCCACCTTCAACTTCTACGTGCAGAACTATAAGCACACATGGCATCCCTTACTGCCATTACTCACAACACAGACAGACACAAGAGAAATGGCTACAGACTGCACCTGCGAGAGCTAATCTGCATACTGAACTGTTATCACTGGGAAGATGTACCTTCCATCTGGTCTTACAGCTGTTGATGGCTGCAATGCAGGCTGATAAAAGTGACCACAGAAGACAATCATTCATGAACAGTAATGTGTGTACCACCCCACAGACAGGGCCAGGAGACAATACACTGGCTGGTCAGTCTACAAGGGGAAGGGTCATAATGTATTCCAAAGTGCTAAACCTGAAAGAACTGGCATATTCTGTATCTTTTAATAATAGTTAAAAAAAAAAATGTTCTCAGAACTAATCACTTCCTAAAGGAGATGAGATTAACCAAATTAACCTTTGCCATTTAAATGTGCACTACATGAGTTCCACCGAATATCCCTTTTATTGAATGAGATAAGACTATGGTGAAATTACTTGTAATATGTTGATAACAGAAGCAAAAGGATCCTAAGATTTTTTATGCCGCCCAACTTGGCATTCAGAAACTTCTATTTCTTTTTAGTGTTAGTGGGAAGACTATATGGACTCAGGTTGTCTAGTTCAAATTCCAGCTCTGCCACTCAGTGCTGCACTAAGGTAAACAACTTCATCTCTCTATGCTCTGGTTTCTTCCTTTTTTTTTTATGTGTATGAATTTTTGCCTACATATATGCCTGTTTACCAAGTATTTGCCTGACACTCTCATAAGTCAGAGGAAGGTATCAGATATCCTGAAACTGGAATTATAGATAGTTGTGAGCTATCATGAGTGTTGGGAATAGAATCCAGGTCCTCTGAAAAAACAGCCAGTGCTCTTAACCAGAAAGCCATGCTCTGAATTCTTCATCTCTAAGTGAAAAAAAAAATACCTTTCTTGGCTGTCACTAAGACTTAAGAGTTAATATCTATAAAGTATAATGTATTAATTGTACTATGTAATATATTATGTACACTATATTAGTATATATATATATATAGTATATAGCATAGTATAATGTCTAAACTATAAAAACAGGTTCAACAAATGGCATCATTATCATCACCATAATAACCTTATCTGGAGCTTTAGTCTTACTATACAAGCCTTTAAATTATTGTTACATTTTTATTCATTTGTGCATGCACAGATTATAGGGCATACATGTTGGCCAGAAGACAGCTTGTAAGGTGGCTCTTTCCTTCCACCATTACGTCATGGGTCATCAGCCCAGGTCCTTAGGCCTGGCAGAAAGTGCCTTTAGCCACTGACTTATCCTATTGCTGCCTTTTTCTTTTGTACAGGAGGAAAAAAAGTCTAACCCTTACTGCATGTCAGGCATAAAGCTCAGTCAGCCCTCTCACAGAGCATGTACTGTTCTGTGACAATTCTGCAGCTTGAGTTATCCTGATACTGATGAGGGAAGCAAAGCTTGAGGTTCAGCGGATTCTTGCATTAAACGGGAATGCAAGTCAACCACAGTGGCACAGCCAGACACGGAAAGAGTCAGACATGCGAACTGAGACAGAGGTAAAAGCCACGAGGTAGATGTAGATTAATAAAAATATGGGCTAATTTAAGCTATAAGAGCTACTTAGAAACAACTGTAAGCTATTGACCAAGCTTTTATAATTAATATTAAGTCTTCATGTCCTGATTTGGGAGCTGGCTGGTGGGTTAGAGAAAGACTAGATACAACATGCCTCTAATCCCAACACAAAGTGGCCAGGAAGAAAGATAACCAGTCAGCTTGGGCTATCTAGTGATGCTGTTTCATGACAAGTAAAAACTAAAGCTAAAGCATGATGCTGATGTGTGTGGGAATAAATGGCTTGGTAGAGAACGGACCTAGAAAATTCTCCAAACCATACACAGTTTGATACAGCATGATTTTATATTGTTATTATGCTCTCACATCCTTATTGGGAGTCTCATGAGGGCTTATATTTTGATCTTACATTTCCCTTATGCTCCTTGCAGTACCCAGCAGAGTGCTGGGCATAAAGTTGCTTTTTCCTGTCAAATCCTTATAAGTGGGGCTGGAGAGACGGCTCAGTAGTTCTGAGCACTGTCTCCTCCTCTGGAGGACCCACTTTAGTTTCCAGTACCCACAGGGCAGCTGATGATGGTATGTAACTCCAGATCCAAGATGATCGGATGCCCTCTTTGAGCTTCCACAGGTACTGAATGGGAAGGATGTATGTATATGTACATATATATATATATATATATATACACATATATATGCAAGCAAAATACCCACACACATTTTTAAAGAGAAAGAGAGAATTAAAGATGAGAGAATTAACTCCCTTAAAGGAGGCAGAAAATATTTCAACATTCAATTTTAACAAGTTTTAATGACTCCTTAATATATACCAGATACTAATTGTTAGTTTCACGCGTGAAAGCAGATATACACTATCAAGGCCACACACGAGAGTATATTTAAGAGAGAGTTCCCAGGCAGGTGCAGAAGCAGAGGAGCAGGACAGAAGTCAGGGACAGAGAGAGGTCGAACATGCGTGCATGCCGTCTCTTTTAAGAGAAATGTATGGATATGCATCATGTGTCCAGGGAAGTGCTTCTGTACACTGCAGGGCCACACCCAGGGGCATGCCTCCATATAAGGTGTATCCCACCTGAGCCATGCATGCTCTTACTTGGAGTTACTGAGTTGGCTCAGCTACGTGGAATGCCAAGAATCCTTACACTAATATATTCCAAGGTTACAGAGGTGTCATATTTCAGAGTCTCTATCTTCATGTAACTTATGAGCTAAGTTTTACAAGGAAAGTAGCTTTTAATTGAGTAGATAAATGAGTAAAAATTAACTCCATAAAAACAAAGAGAGAGATTTTACAGGAAAAGGGGCAGCATCAAGTCAAAAGAAAGCCCTAACAGCTTAAAGGAGACAGACATAAAGGAAAAAAGGAAGGAGGGAAGGAAGGGTGGCTGGAATGTCTTCACATGAATGGAGAGCCACAACATAAGTCATGCTGGAGCCAAACAGGAAAGGTCTCATGTACCACACCAAAACTTTTAGGGTTCTAGATGACTTCTGTGCCAGGCAGTAGAGACACAAAATTGTTACGACACAGGTTCAAGAAGCCTAGAATGGGGAGTTGGAGAGATGGCTCAGGGGTTATAATACTGCCTGCTTTTCCAGAGGTCCTGAGTTCAATTCCCAGCCACCACATGGTGACTCACAACCATCGGTAGTGAGATCTGGCGCCCTCTTCTGGCCTGCAGGGATACATGCAGGCAGAACACTACATACATAATAAGTATTTTTTTTTTAAAGAAGCTTCGGATGTAGCAAGAGGCAGAGGCAGACATGCGAAGAAGCAAGAGAACTTCCTTAAGCTGTAAGAATGGCACAAGGCCATCCTCCTCCTGTCAGAGTGCAGGAGAGACAGACAGCAAGGCCACTTACAGGAGTCAGTTCTCTCCTGCCATCATGTGCTTCCCCAGACCTGGCTCAGCAGCAAGCGCCTTTTACCTGAGCCATGTCACCTGCCTGGCTCCAGTAGATTTATAATCGATTCTGCTTTCAAGACAACGGAGTAAGAGCATTCCTGGCAAAGGGATTGAAGATGCAAAAGAACAGAGAGGTATGGAGGCTGGTGATCTAGATACAGCTTAGTGGGAGAGCCCTACACAGCAATCAAGAGGCCTGGAGTGTGATCCCCAGAACTGTCCCTACTCCCCAGACCCTCTTGGCAGCCCCTCTTCACTGCCTTCTAATGCAGGTCTGGTAAGCCTATGGGGAACCCAGGAACAAGACACAACCGGAATCTGAACCAAGTACTCAGGAGGTGCAGGTATATCAGTTACATACAGAGAGCCTTGGGATGGATGCCGTCACCTTGGACAAACATTCAAACCAAGGTAGAACTCTAGAGAGCACAAACATAGGGAATATCACGTATAGAGAAACCAACCAGAAAAACTAAAAATAAATCAGAACTGCAGAAGAGGTACAAAGTGACCAGAGAGACTCACTGCAAGTTGCATTTAGTACAATTGTAATTAATTTAGCATTTATATGACTACTGCTTTTTACTTAGCATTTATATGATTACTGCTTTTTACTTATTTTATTTTTGGGGGTGGTGATGGGCTGCCTGGAGGGCTTCACACATGGCAAGCACACACTCTCCTACTGAGCTACACCCCTGATATATGTCTTTTCTTTTCTTGAGACATTTGCTATGTGATATGTTTTGTTATTGAACCCCCTATGTTTCTGCATTAACCCCTTAAGTATTGAGGTCTACAAATACGTTCTAGCACACTTAGCTTCACTGCATATTTGTAAACACTCCTGGCCTCTCTCCCTAACCGGCTGGAAGTAAACTTAGTTCTAAGGAGCAAACAGTAGATTCAGGTCTGTGGTCCTGGAGCTTCGGAGCCACATGCTACAATTCTGGACAGTAAGAAGCCAAAGCACTATAGAGCATCATCTTGTACTCTTTACTAGGTTTGTTTCTACAGCATATTGTAGCATAAACTCAGATTGTACAGAGTTCAGAGACTCAGAGCCAAATATCAGGGAAAGGCTGAAATATCAGAGAGAGGAAACACCACAGTCAAATCTCACCCCACTATCTTCCAACTTCCTCAGGCAAGCTTCTGGTCACTTCTGCCTCTGCTGGTTCCCTACACTGCCTTAAATACCCATCTAGCCAGCTGTATCCCATCCAGGTCAGGATTAAAGGCAGGAACTACTCTATTTGGTAGCCAGTCTTAAACTCAAAATAACACAAAAAGTTCTGTCTCTGGAGTTATGGGATTAAGGGCATAGGCTTTCCTTATGCTAGGATTAAAGGTGTGTGCCACTGAATCTCAGCTGTTTGTCCTTGTACTCAAAGATCAAAAAATTCCTGAGGTGTCAGCCTAGGTTTTGACTGTGTGTTGTCTCTCCATATTTCAGGTTTAATTAAATATGTAACATATCACCACAGCGTGTAGAATCCTTCTTGAAACTTAAGTATTCCTGACAAAACCTTTTAGAATGGAGAGGTGGTGGCTCGGGGGTGGTTAAGAGCACCTACTGCCCTTGCAGAGGACCCTAACTCAGTTTCCAGCAACCATTTCAGGTAGCTGACAATTACTGTTACTCTAGCTTCAAAGAGATCCAAAGCATCTAGTGAACATACCCACCCACAGACACAGATACACATCATAAGAATAAATCTTAGTCAGGTAGCCCAGTGCAAGTGAGGCAGAGGCAGGTGGATCTCTCTCTGATTTTCAGGCTAGCCCGATCTATAGAGCAAGTTCAAAGACAGCCAGGGCTACTCTAAGAAACAGTCTTGAAAACCAAACCAAACCAAAAACAAAGAAAAGGTTTCAAACAAGGGTGGTGGTGATTGTATTGGCTAACAACCAATAAATACCATTAAGCCAGAGTATTTGAATTAATACAGGGTAGCAGAGGTACAGGAATTGATAAAAGTTTGTACAGGGTATGTGGGAAAAAGGAAAAAAAAATGGTCCTTGAAATGTGCTTAGTAAGAAATCCTCATGATCCCCCACACTTTGGCACTGTCTCATTAACACAGTCCTTTGCACGTTTTCTGTGGTCCCGGATCCCTTCTCACCTTCAAAGATTCAATCGTGGCTTGTTTGTAAACCTTTCCTCCGAACTGTTTCTTCGGGCTATTCTGGATCCTAGGCGTTCTAATGACAAATTTATCCATTGTTGGGAGGCTCCGACTACCTTCAGGAAATTGAGGTGTATTCTGATCTAGAAACAGGGCGGAACTTCATTAAGACTGAGTATTCCCAGAAGTGAGTGACACAACTGGATTTTCTAAAAACACTCCTGAATTATGGGAACTCTCTTCCTAGGTTATGTTCCTAGTTTCCAGAAGGGCACGGTAACGGAGGGAAGAGGATTCTAATACCCGGGTAGTGCGGTAACTTGAGGTATGCCGGAGTTAGGGTTCTACTGGGCTCACGGCAGCCCCAATCCCAAGGATGACCCTAAAGCCCGCAACAACCATCTCCAGACCTAGACACAATACAGCTGCAGCCCCAGAAACCACTGCTCGGTGGTCAGAGGACCCCAGCCAGGTCTATGAGCAGGAACCCCACCCTCCCCTTGTCCCCAGTACTCAGAGACTTGCAAAGGGGTTATCAAACCACAGCTCAACACGAAACCCACCGGGAAAATCAGTCTGCCTACAGCGTGGTCGCTTGATCCCTGAGACTCGCAGCCAAGCCACACTTCGGAATTATTAGCACACTTCCTCCCGGGCCCAGTTCCTCGGTAGTGACTCCCGAGAACTACATTTCCCAGAAGGCACCGCGAGGCCGTGGCAGCCGGAGCCGACACTCATCAAGCTCCGGGCGAATTACAGGCCCGAGTCGGGCTCGCACGGGAAAGGAGGCGGGCGCCTCCCGCGCCCACAAGCAGAGAGGGTTGGCCGGCTCCTCAAACCCGCCCAGGAGCTCTACGTCCCAGAGGCGGGCGGAGAGGCAGCAGCCTGGGCGGGCCTGGGCGGAACCGAGGAGCTCGCGGAGTCGGAAGCGCTGGCCGGAGGGGCGGGGAAAGGGGCTGGCCCGGAAGAAGGAGAAACCCTGAAAAGAAAACAGCAACAAGCCCAGCCGCTGTGACAGAGGGGGACAAGATGGCGGCGCCGAAGGGGAAGCTTTGGGTCCAGGCCCAGCTAGGGCTCCCTCCGCTGCTCTTGCTGACCATGGCGCTGGCCGGAGGCTCGGGGACTGCAGCGGCCGAAGCGTTTGACTCGGTCCTGGGAGACACGGCGTCCTGTCACCGGGCCTGTCAGCTGACCTACCCCTTGCACACCTACCCCAAGGTAGGTAGGGCCCATCGATCCCGGGCTCCCCTCATCCCTCGCTGCCCATACCAGTGTCTGCTCGGAGACCTTAGTGGTGCATCCGCGCTCCAGCTACCCCCACCCCCAAGCTGTAGCTGCAGTTTGCCTCCCGGGTCCTGCCTGCACCATGCTCCTGCTGTAATTGCCGGAAGTTTGTGCAGCAAGACTCGATAGGCGATAGGCTGGGGGGCACAAAGATGAGAGACGGGCTTGCCTTTGGGAGCCTGCGGGGCCACAGGGGAGCCGATCACTTGCTGGAGTAGAGTGAAGATGAACGCCAGGTCTTGACCTACTAAGCAACGCGAGGGTGGGGAGGAAGGCGCGAGTGCACGCTTGCACAATGTTGGCTTCCCGTGTTTATTGTGCACCTTTCTGGGTCGGGAGCGCTTTGTGTTCGGGCGGTCGGAGAAGCTGACAGTCCTCCGCGGTCTCAAGTGTGAAGTCAGCCTCGGGAGTTGTGAGACACACTGCAAGGGAGGACTTCCTCTCTGGGTTGAGTGACTGTGTGTGAGATGCTGCCGCAGGGGACTGGATGTCTTCGTTAGGCAGCTGTTAGTTATATTTCTGCCTTCAAAAGAAATATAAAGTAAAATAAACCTCATCACGCAATGCAGAAAATAAGGAATCCATGGAATGGATCAGGAAATCGACTGTCCTGTGGAAGATGTACACTGTGTAGCTAGAGATAGGGCCAGACTCCTGCCTCCAGCCCCTCCCTGCTGCCTAGCCTTTAATTCTGCTTCTTAAAGTTGCTTTTTGGCTTCTTATGAATTGTTTACTCAACATCCTAAATTGCTTGATGACCCCACCTCTTTCTTTCCCATGTATAATTAAGGTGTATTCCCCTCCCCACCTTGCTTTGTGAGTGATTTCGCTGATGCTGGTGTTTTTCTATCTTGTTTTCTTTCTGTCATCTGTGTGCTATTTTGCTTAACCATTGTGGCTTCCTCTTTTAACTACTAAGTAACCAGGATGACTGACAGTTCCAGTCACTTAATGTTCGATACTGACAAGTGTTTTCGAGTCTCTGATATGAAAAATTGTAAATTCTGTACCTTCTAGTATTTTACATACCTGAGTGTCATCATTTATAAACAAAACACAAAAGTCTCCACAAAATTGTAGGAGATGGGATTGGTCTTAAATTTACTATCAGAAACTAATAAGTACTTAAGAGAAACTAAGAGCTGGGCATGGTAGTGGACACCTGTAATTACAGCCTACGGGAGCTCAGGTCAGAGAGTCATGAGTTCAGGGCTGCATGAGCCAATCCTGAGGAGTGAGAAAGATTTTGACTTTCAGCTTCAGTCAGTAAACCTCACATCAATAAAAGGCTTCTACAAATAAGTTCATCAATGCTGACTGGCCTAGAATTAGGCTGAGATTTATTCTATACTATGTTAGTGTTTGGTTCCCTCTTTTAAGATTTTTCATAGCGAATTTGTAGTTTAAGTCAGAATGCTTGGAATATAAATAATTCGAAAGACATATCCAGGAATCTCTGGATATTTCTTGGATGTGGTTGTTGTTTGTTGTGGTTCAGGTTGATCATTTAGTTCCAATCTTCCTGCCTCAGGTTCCCCAGTGCTTCTGGGATTACAGACATGCATCACCACCTCAGATACCTTAGGTATTGTTACAACATTCACTAGTCTCTAATAGTTGATGTGATATCAATAAGTCATTTTCGCTTATTTATTAATGCTGGATTTTTTTATTTGTTTGTTTTTTGTTTTGAGCATTGTTTCTCTGTGTAATAGCCCTGGCTGTCCTGGAACTCACTTTGTAGACCAGGCTGGCCTTGAACTCAGAGCTCCACCTGCCCCCTGAGCACTGGGATTAAAGGCTTGCATCATCACAACTGGCTCTTAAGGCTTTTCTTAACCAGTACTCCAAATTGTTGGCTTCCTGTTTGTCCTGGATTTAAATTTATTTTGTCTTTGAGACAGGATCTCCAAGATGGCCTCCAACTAACTCCCTGTTCTCCTGCCTCATCTCCTAGATGCCCAGGCTGAGATTATAGGCTCATCCACTGCACCCACCTCAAAAATGACTCTCTTCCTGGCCATAGTATAATCCCAGCACTTGAAAGGTAGAAACAAATGAATCTTTGAGTTCAAGGCCAACCTGGTTTATAGAGTGAGTTCCAGGACAGTCAAGGCTACCCAGAAATCCTGTCTCAAAAAACAAAAACACACAAACAAAGTGGGAAATTTAAAGCTAAGACGTAGTGGAGTAGAAATTGAGTCTTCAAGGTGGCTACCAGATGCTGCTGCCATCTTGTAATGAAGTTACATTACAAATACTTTTGAGTTATTGTGCATTGCCGTACAGAGAAAAAGCAGGATGTGTTATAGAAAGGAAATGAATTCAAAATCTCACATTGCCTCTCTTGATTCTGTAGCTGGCAGATAGAAATTTTATTTTAATGACTTTATAATTATTTATTGTAAGGTTGTAGAATTTGTAAGTAGATATTTTAAAATGAATACATTTTGCTTTTTATTTTCAAAGATTCAGTTGTGTGATGTCTGGGTTCAAATGTAAGGAATATAAGACATGTTGATAACCAAACTAATTAGAATCAGTGTGGCCAATTTTTTGCAGGGTATGGACTTTAGAATCATGCAAGACTGTGGTCCATCCGCAGCTTCCTGTTAACTGTATTTCTGCTGATTTCTTAGAACTTAATTTTGTAAACTGTAGGAATGCCACATGTTTGCAGAGCTAGTGTGAAGATTGAAGCTGATATGATGCTCTTAGAATAACACCTAACACAACCATGGGTGGCTATTTCTTCTCATACTGTGCAGCTGGGTTTGTGCACATTTACATTTGTAGTATTGAATAAGAGAATACTTAAAACCAGGTATGCAACCTGTGCCAATAAGCCAGAACTTGGGAGGCTGAGGTAGGGGAATTACTGTAAGGTTTTGGTCAGCCTGGGCTCCAGAGCACAACCAGTTACAAAGTAAGCCAAAAGCAATGGAGTATAGGTAGCTTGTCTTATCTAAGTTAACTAAGGATAAGAAAATGTATGTGAAAGCTATCCAGGTAGCATTGTTGTTAATGCCCTTTAGTTACTTAGCTGATATTAATTTTGATGGGATATACTGTTTCCTTGTGCTCTGTATTAGGAGATTATATTTTCTATAAGCTTGCCAGTCACTTGGGATACATAGAGCATGAAATATTTACCATATTTGGGTTTATATTTTATAGAGTACGAAATTCTTGAAATAAAGGTGATTCTTGCTTTTTAAAGAAGATGATTTTTATTTTATGTGTTTGGGTGTTTTGCCTGCGTGTCTGTCTGTCCACCATGTGAATGCAGTGCTGGTAAACACCAGAAGAGGCTATAGGTCCCTTGGAATTAGAATTATAGACAGTTGTGAACTGCCATGGGTGCTAGGAGCTGAGCCTGGATCCTCTGCAAGAGCAGCCAGTGCTCCTCACTGCTGAGCCCTCTCTCCAGCCTACTCTTTATGGGTGTTGTATAATACATTGTGTTAACACAACACCTGGCATATTGTGGGTGCTTATTGACTTTATTATTAATGTTATATGTACCAGTGCTAGGTAATATGAATGTATAACTCCTCCTAGTGTGCAGGATTAATGTGAGAGTATCCTCATTCACAGCCACGAGGGTGCTGAGAATTAGAGAAGTTAGTAACTTGCCCAAGGTTGTACAGAATGAATGGTAAGACTGAGCTGTCAGGGCCGATATTCTACCTACTAGACTCTTCTGCATGCCATATGGTTTTCTGATGTTGGTTCTGGATGACTTTTGGGGTTGGTTTAACAAAAGAAAGACTGTCTGAGCTGGGCATATTGTCACATGTGAGCAATTTCAATACTCAAGAGCTGAGTGAGACAGGGGATTAAGAGTTCCAGGCCAATTAGGATACAGAGCAAGCATATCTGAAAATAAAATGTCATCTGGTGTAGTTAGTTCATGGTAAGAGCGCTTTCTTCCTGCTTCCCTGTGTGCAACGTAAGAAAATATGTGCTGTTCCAACAACAGAACCTTTTTTCTGTTTACAAAGCCTGTAAACTGTAAATGCTGATCACATAGGAAATGTAGTTTTAAATTTAGCAATAAATGCAGTTAGAACCAAGGTCACCAAGTGCCACCTCTGAAGTTGTATAATAAAACTTCATATTAGGCTTGCAGCCATCTTTTCAGATGGGTTGTTGCTGCTGCATTAGCTTTACTAATTCCCCTGGTGGAAAGAAATGCACATTGTTCTATTCCACAGTTGCTGACTGGAATATACATGGTTCCTCATTAGGTGACTGCCAGTTTGTACACAGTGATTCACACAGAAACTTGCAAAGGCTCCCTCTTTTACACTAGTTTATTTAAAATACTGTATTCATCAAAGGAAAAAAAAGCTTGTTGATCTCACTGTTTATAGCCTCATGCAATTACTATTTTCTAAGCATAAAGAACCATCCTAAGTGGGGAATAAAAAAGAACCATCCTGTTTTGATTTTCACACATAGTTCTCAATGCTTGTAATTGTTATTTTCTACTTTTAAAACATTATTATAAAAAAGACATTATTATTATGATTAATGTCACTAATTTTTATTAAGTACTTCATCTCTAACACTCTTTGATAAGATTAGCAGTCTCCCAGAATTATATTTGGAGATAATAGTGTTGTCTTATTTCATGATGAGAAAACTTGAAATTTCAACAGGTAAAGTAACTTGCACAGTTGCTTTTTATGACTTGCAAACTCCTGTTAACTCTGGTACTAGAGTTCTGATGTCCTCTTCTGTCTTCCCCAGGCCCCTACACACACATGGTACACTCACACACACAAATTAAAAAAACGTAAAAATCCTTTCATATGAATATTTGTTTAAATAGATACCTCACCTCATCTTTGTCCTGGGCTTTGTTTTGCCATTTGTTATATGAATCTGGTCCTGATACTTTTGCTAATAAGCGGGTTATGCATTTGGATGTAGCTGAACACGCCAGTGACCCTTGAGCATTTGCTATAACTACCTTGTTCAGATTTCCTTCATTGTTCTTTCTGTTTCCAATTTTCCTACCCAAGTGTGGTCGCAGAATGGGTGGTGTTTTTAACTGCTTGGCTTTTTTGTTAGTATCACTCTAAAAATAAGGAGATAGGGACTTGTTAGAGTGCTTGCCTAGCATGCATAAGACTCTGGGTTCTCAGTCACTAGTGTCACACACACCAGGCACATAAAATCCCAGCATCGGGAAGGTAGAGACAGGAGGATCGAAAAGACAAGATCAGGAGGTGCAGAGATGGCTCAGCAATTAAGAACACTAGCTACTTTTCCAGAAGACTTGGGTTCAATTCCCAGCACCATGTGGTTCCAGGAGAGTCTGATACCCTCTTGTGGCCTCCCTGGGTACTGCATGTAGGTGGTACATGGCCATAACTTGCAGGCAAAACATTAATGTACATAAAATAAAACACTTCTTTATTTTTTTTATTTTTTTTTTTTAAAGATTTATTTATTTATTATGCATACAGTTTTACAGAAGAGGGCACCAGACCTCATCATAGATGGTTGTGAGCCACCATGTGGTTTTGCTGGGAATTGAACTCAGGTCCTCTGGAAGAACAGTCAGTGCTCTTAACCTCTGAGCCATCTCTCCAGCCCCAAAACACTTCTTTAAAAACAAAAGTACAGGTGCTGGAGAGATGGCTTTGTGATTAAGAGTGCTGCTGACTACTCTTCCAGAAGACCGGTGCACCCATATTGCAGCTCACAACTGTCTGTAGTTCCAGTTCCGGGCAAACAAACACCAAGGCAAATAAATAAATAAGTTTTTGTTAAAAAAAAAAAAAAAAAAAAAGTACAAGGTTATCATTCATTGCAAAGGGAATTAGAAACTACCCTAGTGTGTGTGATAGACCCTGTTTATAACCAAATAATTCAAGTTAGGAACTAAAACCCTTTTAGTACAAAATTTATGTATAGTTTAAAATGAACACCAACTTTGCTTTCTTCTTGACCTTTTTTTTCCAGCTGAAAGAAAAATCTTACTTTTTTGGTTTTTGTTTTTGAACTTCCTAGGAAGAGGAGTTATATGCATGTCAGAGAGGTTGCAGGCTGTTTTCAATTTGCCAGTTCGTGGATGATGGAATTGATTTAAATCGGACCAAACTGGAATGTGAATCTGGTAAGATTCTATGCTAATGACATCAGCTATGCATAACATTGGGGCTTTCTTTGAGTTGAGTTATGCTTTTTATGTATTTTTCCTAGAAATGACAGATATCTTGCTTAAACTAGTCACCCACCATATTGTAATTATAAAATTAGAGCTTTAATAGATGCTGCTAAAAATGTCATGGGCTTTAATCCATCTGTGTTGAGACAGTGTAGTGTTTATTTTGTGCTATGGATCGAACTCCTTTGTTTAACCAAGCATTCTGTTTAGACAAATGCAGAGGTGATTATCCAGCTCATAATTCACCACTACCTTTTCATGGTAGAACAGTTTCCCTAAGCCTTTCCATCCATCAGTCAGTCAGTTGACATAGCTCCAAGGTTTTTACTGAATTGGGTCTTTGATACTTTAAAAGAGCATTCTTTATCAGTCATGTCAGGAAAAAATAACCAGAGGCTTTGTCACCCACTTAACCAGTATTCTTACCTTTTGGTGAAAGAGATGTGTTTGATAAAAGAAACCTACAATCAGGACACAATGAATGTTTAACTTTGTAAAAGAACTGTAATAGAATCTTGTCTTTTTTATTTTTTTTTATCATGTGGTCAGTGTAGCAGGCACAGCTTTGCCCTGATGTGGCTCTCACACAGTGTTCTGTGATACTGTTACCTTATCTTTATGGCTCAGCCTCCTCACTGCCCATCTTTGGATATTCATAGTGCCACATTCATGTAATGAATGTTCCTGCCAGCCAATTCCCAAATAATGACAAGGAGATTTCTCATGAATTATGAAAGCTTGGTCAGTCTATAGTTTAGGCTTGTTCCTAACTAGCTCTTATAACTTAAATTAACCCTTTATAAATCTATGTTGTATATATTAATCTGTGTTCTATTACATGACATTACCTGTTGCAAAAGGTTTCCAGACCCATTTGGGCCAGAGGTTCTGACCTTGCCTGAGGTGGCTTTTATCCCCCAAAGAAATGGTTCAGACATTTATATTAATTTCATACAGTTTGGCCCATGTCTCAAGCACATTACTAGCTAGCTCTTTCATCTTAGTTCAACCCATTTCTAGTAATCTACCTGCCACGTGGCCCGGCCCGTGGCTCACCTGGATTCCTTACATGATTCTTCTTTGAGGCTAGATAGAGACTGACTGACTCGTCCTCCTTCTACCTGTCTCTCCTCTGATTTCCTGCCTCCTGCTTCGGTGCTTAATTGCTTTGTTTCCCCTACTCCTTGTAGTGTTGATGTCTTTGTTTTTCAACTGAGTAATCCCAAATATTTATGCAAATATCTAACATACCTTATTGTTCATCTCTTATATTAGGTAGCTTTTTCCATTTCTGATATATAGAAATCAGCTGGGCCTTGTGGCACAGGGGAGGCTGAGGCAGGAAGGTTCGATACTTGTCTAGACTACAGAGTGAGTTCAGAGCCAATCTGGGCAACTTGGGAAGACCTTGTCGAAAATAAAAAATAAAAGAGATCTGGAGCTACAGCTCAGTGGTAGAATACTTACCTAGCTCATGCTAGACCTAGGAAAACAGAAACAGAGGCCTGGTTAGGGGTTTGGTCCCTCAGCCCAGGTTGAGGGCTGCAGCCAACAGAGGGTGCTTTCAAACTTTCAGCGGCAACTTCAGGACACCAGGCCGGCACTTTCCATTCCACAAGCAAAGGGTCCCTTATGTGACTGTCATATAGCCAGAGCCCAGCTGTGAAGTTCATAGGCTTGTACAAGACATATTAGACTTGTAGGAGAGAGATAAAGGAGTTTGCTAAATTATTTTCTGCTATTGCCGGATTTGGCAGCTTCAAGCTATATGGTGTTTGGTTTTTATCTTTATACCCTTGTAATGTGCCAGGCCCATCCCTTCTGCAGCCTTCGTCTTTACCGCCCTTCTCTTCTCTCTAAGAATGTGCTGTTTCCTGTTTCAGCGTGCACAGAAGCCTATTCTCAACCAGATGAGCAGTACGCTTGCCATCTTGGCTGCCAGGACCAGTTGCCATTTGCTGAACTGAGACAAGAACAAGTAAGAGACAGTACTCACTGCCTTTTCAAGCTGCCTGCTCCCGTGCTTTGGCTTGTGTCACGTGACATGCTCATCGTCAGTGTGGTCTTAGAGTTAGTTTCCGTCTGTCAAAATCATGTTTGCAAATGGAAAGGTTAATAAAATACTTCCTATGTCAGGGGCTATGCGCATGGGTGCAGGTGTTTAAAGAGGACAGAGGTGTCCGATCCCCTGAAGCTGGAGTTATAGGTAGTTGTGAGCCATCTGATGTGGGTGCTAGCAATCTAAATCAGGTCCTCTGGGAGAGCAGTCCATGCTTTTAACCACTGAACCATCTCTCCAGCCCCCTGGAATACTTTCTTAAAATGCTTTTCTGTTAAAAATTATATTTGCACCTATAATCTCATTTTTTTTCCTCATAGTTCATGGCTAAAAGAAATTGATATTTGAGTTCCCTTTTCTATCCCTTTTACTGCTGCCTTGAGTCAGACCAGCAGACCAGACCTGAATTGTCAATTAATTCCCAGACTGCTTTTCCATTTTAACCCTTTCTAACTAATTCTTCTGGGTCTAGATAGCTTTCTTGTCACCCTTCTATCTATCATATGGAATTTAGTAGTTCCAAATCACATAGAGTATAAACCGCCTACCTACCATAGGTTGTTAACTCCTGAGAACCTCTATAATGTCACCTCTGAAAGTTCCTTACTCCTCATGAGCTGTATCCCAGGGAAAAGGCCTTAACTTTCAGAAAAAAAAAAGTTTTTAATTAATTAAGTTTTGGACAGTAATTTTTCAGTGTTGTGTATAAGAAATATATATAATCTGTTGGTAAGAGGCTCAAGAAACAATATGTGCATTCATGAGGGCATGCCTCTGTACTGTACGAAAGGACTCCTCTGTAACTTTTGGTTCCGCTCCACTGTGCAGCCAGGGTTACTCATGCTGAAGTATTTTATACATATACAAGGAGATGTAAGTGAGTTTCCAGTATATGACATTCCATATGGATGTGTCACGACATCTGTAACTCCTTGTTTGGGGGTTGACTTCTGTAGGCAAGATCTCTTGTAGCCCAGGTTGTCTTAGAATTTGGTATATAGGAGAGAGGGACTAGGAGCTTCTGATGCTTTTCCCTCAATTCTATCACTCAGCCAAAGCAGCCAGCCCCTTGCTTGTGAACATGAAGCTTCTTTCTAATGTTTTTCTAAGTTATATGTTAATATTTATACATTTGTGAGTATGTCTATAAAATAAGAACATAAAACTAGAATTGTTGAAGTTTGTAAAGTTTTAGTTTTGAGGACTAGAGCAAAGTTGCCCTTCATGGAGTTTGTATAATCTTTTTTTTTTTTTTTTTTTTTTTTTAAAAAAAAAAAAGCACTTTTATTTATTTATTTGCCTTGGTGTTTGCCTGGAACTGGAACTACAGACAGTTGTTAGCTGCCATGTGGGTGCTGGGAATTGAACCCGGGTCCTCTGGAAGAGCAGAGGGTGCTCTTAACCGCTGAGCCATCTCTCCAGCCCCAATCTTTTTTTTTTAAATCTGGCCTGATACTTTCTGTTTCTGCTCCTGCTCCCCATGTAACTGGTGAATCTCTGACTCTGGGGAAGTGTTACTTTCTTTGTGAATTTTTTTTTTTTCAAGATTTATTTATTATATATTATACAGAAGAGGGCAACTAGATGTCATCATAGATGGTTGTGAACCACCATGTGGGTGCTGGGAATTGAACTCAGGTCCTCTGGAAGAACAATCAGTGCGCTTAACCCCTGAGCCATCTCTCCAGCCCCCTCTTTGTGAATCTTAAATACCCTCACCCCTGTTTGCAGTAGGCTCCTTACATACACACACTGCCCTGTGTTAATCATGTTCCTATATAAATTATTCTGTTTAAACACAGGTATATTGTCTGGAGCATCATTTTCCTATATAAATTATTCTGATTAAACACAGGTATATTGTCTGGAGCCTCAGCTTTCAGGGTGCTAAGCCTGGAGGACTGCAAGGTTAGCCCAGGCTATATAGGAATATCCCATGAAAAAAAATAAAAACAGAATAATTAATCTCTGATCTCTTTAAATTTCTGACCTCAATAAATACTGTCAAGTGAACTTGTGAAGGCTTCATAGCTATTTCATTGAGAACTGGATCCTGAATACAGAGCTTCTTATTTTAAATGCTATTCTTTGCATTATAATAGCTCTTGATGATGTCTCTCCTGATAAGAGAAGCCAAAGCTCTCCCTAGAGTGCAGCAGTCCATATCCCAAACTTGAGCTCTGGGGTCAGTGTTGCTTAATGAGTTAAGGAGTCAGAATTGGAGGAAGATTGAGATGATACCAGTTGATTTTAAAATTTTGTCAGTAGCACCTGTTACATATATTAATAGCATAAATACCCCTTCAGCATTCACTGATAATCAAGTCATATTTTTCTGCATACATTTTTTTCCATTGATGTTCATTAAAACATGATTTCTCCTATGTTGGAACATTAAGGATAAGAATGATAGTATTTGTTCTTTCCCATTTAAATCTGTCATTTGGTGTTCCTTATTTAATGAGATCTAAGAGTCTTCATGTTAGGGGGCTTGACTTAAAAAGTCTGTTGTCCTGATGGAGGTCATGGGTTGTGTATAAATAAAGGTTGTGATTTTGATTGTTCATGTAATTATCTGTAACCTTCCAGTGAGATTAGAACCATCTCTAGTATGTTGTTCTCATGCATATACATATTATAAACAATATATTTCTTATTACTTAAAAGGTTTTATTTGTTTGTTTGTTTAGCTCATGTCCCTGATGCCAAGAATGCATCTCCTTTTCCCTCTAACTCTGGTGAGGTCATTCTGGAGTGACATGATGGATTCTGCACAGAGCTTCATAACCTCTTCATGGACTTTTTATCTTCAAGCTGATGATGGAAAAATAGTGATATTCCAGGTGCCCCACAAATTGACCTAAATACAGCAATAGTCAGTGAATATGTCTTACAGGAGTGTCTCAGCATAGAACTGTGTAATTGATCACTTAAATATTTTTGTCAAATATGTTAAATATATAGTGCTGCTTAATTGGCTTTCACGGAAACATTGAGCAATGTGACAGGATATAATTATCTTTCTGTCTGTCCCTTGAAAGCCTGACCTCAAGCTCAGTGGTTCTTATTTGGTCTTCTCCGTTTTATAGTGACTAAATTGATTAAATGAAAAATAATCATATATTTTGAACATAAATATAAAACAGACACTAGAAAAAGGCATTATGACATGATAACATAATCCTTAGTTTATAATACTTCTAATCTCCTGTAAAAGGACTTAATAAGGCATTTTACCTTATAGAGAGGTAATTTTTCTTTTTTTATTTAATCTTTTACTGTGTGATAAGCTATTAGTAGGTGCTGAATTAGAAAGTTATATTTAATTGTCTTAGGGTACCTATGAAGAATTGTTCCAGGATCCTGGGGATACCAATATTTGGGGATGCTTAATTCTCTGATATAAAATAACATTGCATTTGCACATAACCTACCAACTCCCTTCCTGTGTAGTTATGGATCATTTAACAATATAGTTTTCTTGAACTCAGATGGCTATAATATTGCTTGGTGATAATGTTATTACAGTATTACTATTGAATATCCAGTCAGGTAACTGAAAAGTCATGGAGCATACCACTGCACCTTAATTCATCCGAGTTGCTTATGAAACCTTACAGAAGTCTGCACAAAGAACTGTTGTGCTGTATTGTTTAATAACAGGGGAGACATTTGAGTATATTCAGTACAGATTTCCCCATGATTGGTTTAATCATGGATATGGGATGCAGTGACATAGAACCCACAGCTATAGAGAGCTGACTGTATTATCTGAAATCTTTAAATACTTTCACGAGGGGCTGGAGAGATGGCTCAGTGGTTAAGAGCACCGTCTGCTCTTCCAGAGGACTGGGGTTCGATTCCCAGCACCCACATGGCAGCTAACAACTGTCTGTAGTTCCAGTTCCAGGCAAACACCAAGGCAAATAAATAAATAAAGTTAAAAAAAAAGATTTAAAAAAAAAAATACTTTCACGAAGTTGTATTACCCCTGCTTATTGATGAGGAAAGTGAACGTTCAGCTTCCTTAAAGTCATACTGTCAATATTCAGCTCAAATTCGGGGCACTTTAGCTTCTAGACCCATGTGCCACCCTAACATCCTATTTCCTTTTCATTCAGTAAGTTCCTTGTGTGTTTCAGTCAACAGATTGTATTGTAACACTATCTTCCTCTCAAGTAGTAAGCCACAGCTTGAAAAAAATATTTATTTTTATTTTATCTGCATTGGTGTTTGACCTGCATGTGTGTCTGTATGAGGATGTCAGATCCCTGGAGGCAGAATTACTGATAGTTTTGAGCTGCCATGTGGGTGCTGGGAATTGAAAGAAGGTCCTCTGGAAGACTGGCCAGTGCTCCCAGCTGCTGAGCCATCTCTCCAGTCCCAAGCCACATCTTTTAATTATTATTGCTAGTTGAGTGGTTTACTCTATGGCTACTTTGTGATTTTTTTTTAGCATTGCCTTGAGTTTGGGTCCTCTGTGCTTAATTTGATGGTAAGAAAACACAAGAATTTTCTTTTAATTTGTCAGTAAGTTCTGTATCCCAAAGCTACTTACATAAAAGCATAATTAATTACTCAAGAGTGGAGCCCTTACTGATCCTTCAGAGGATGAGAGATTATCTCTTTCTGTCAAGTCTTTGTCAACTTGGGTAGAGAAAGTTTTTTTCCAGAGGTGCATAGGTGTAAATTGTAGAATGTTTGCTTGTAATGTGTCAGCTGTAGAGTTAGAGAAGAACAGAATGTTTCAGAAGAGAAAAATAGATAATATATAAAATGTACATTTGGTTAAAAATTTAGACAGGCTACTGAATTATTTCTGATCAACTGAAATTGAAATTTATTTCTACAAGATAGTAGTATTGAAATATTGTGGTTAATGCATTTTATTCTTTTTCGTTCCATATTTCTGTTAATGTTTTTTCTATTTAAATGCTGATAGTATAGATTGGGTGATCTAGAACTTGTTACTAAAAACAGCTTCTGAGGTACAAATGATTTAATTGCTTTCATTATGATTTTAGTCAAAACCAGAAATTCAGTATGCACCACAATTGGAGCAGGAGCCTACAAACTTGAGAGAATCATCTTTAAGCAAAATGTCCTGTAAGTTTTATTCTAAATAGATGGATAAACCTTAGCTGTTAGATGTGTTGTAATTACCCACTCTGCTTTCTATGCACTGAATCTGGGATTCCACTTGGAGGTTTGCTTTTCTAGCAAGCTCCACATCCTGGTGATGCTGCTAACATGGGGCCTCCTGGAGAAGTGCTTTGACTATGAACTAACCAAGCAGTGTACTAGGGTTCTTTTTCTACTAAAACCCACTAGGGATGACTGAGAAAGTGTGAGTTCCCTACTATTCTCTTTTGATTTGCATGTTAGATGAGAATTTTAGATCTAGGGACATCCAACATCACGCTGAAGCAGAGTTTGCCTTTGAAAATGTGCTACCTTATTTTGCATGTTGACATAATTAATTATTGATTTTATTGGTGAGTGGGGATGAGTAGGTAATGCTAACATAGGCAGGCTGTTTTAATTAGAATAAAACAAATTCTGTTATTCAAGTCCACATGAAACTAAACAGAAAACATCAGTATCAAAAACATTTGAGCCAGGGCTGGAGAGATGGCTCAGTGGTTAAGAGCACTGACTACTCTTCCAGAGGACCTGAGTTCAATTCCCAGCACCCACATGGCAGCTCACAACTGTCTGTAGTTCCAATTCCAGGCAAACACCAAGACAAATTAAAAAAAAAATTTAAAAAAAATTTGAGCCAAGCATAGTAATAATGCATATCTTAAATCCCAGCATTCAAAAGGCAGAGACAGGCAGGGCTGTGAGTCTGAAGCCACTCTGGGCAAACAAAACAAACATTTGAAAGTAAGGCTGGAGCCGAGCACTGGTGGCACAGGCCTTTAATCCCAGCTCTTGGGAGGCAGAGGCACATGGATCTCTAAATTCAAGGCCAGCCTGGTCTATAGAGTGAGTTCCAGAACAGCCAGGGCTACAACAGAGAAACCCTGTCTGAAAACAACAACAAACCAACCAAACAAACAAAAAAGAAAGTAAGGCAGAAATTTATAATACGGTAGAATACCCTTTTGGTTTTTGAGGTGTCAAAGAAATTTTAACATGTAGAATGTGTCAAATTATACTCACAGAAATTACCAATAGAATGTACATATCTAGAAGTCAATGAGACTAGCATTTAGGATATACATTTCATATACTTGTGCCTTATTATTTCAGATCTGCAAATGAGAAATTCACAAGCACACAGGAGCTACCTTGAAGATGACGAAAGCGAAGGTTTTCTGAGATGTCTCTCTCTGTATGTATTTCTTAATATATACACAAGATGAAGTCTAGTTTATGTCAGTCATCTTGTTTTTGTTATTTTAAAATTAGATTTTAAAATAAATGTTAAATTATACTTATCTATTATATTTATATAAAATAAAAATAAATTATAGTTTTAAATAAGAAGTTAAAAAAAGAGAATTTTTTTTCAGTTTCTTTTCCAAACTTGTACTTTTGAGTGGTTAGTCTGATTAGAAGGTAGTAGATGTACTATTTTTTAAGTTGACACATACTTTTGGGCAGTGGTGACACATATCTTTAATCCTATCACTGGGGAGGCAGAGGCCAGCCTGGTCTACAGCATGAGTTCTAGGACAGCCAGGACTACACAGAGAAACCCTGTCTCCATGAAAACAATAACAAAAGAAGCGTGCCTGCGTGCCTGCGTGCGTTTACAGCTTGTGGGAATTGGGTCTCTCCTTCCCCTGTGCAGGTTCCAGGGATTAAACTCAGTTCATCAGAACCCAATTGGCAGCAAGCATTCTTCCCAGCTGAGCCATCTTCAGGGCCCTAACCTAACAATTTAAAAGTAATCTTTTCAATGTCTTACTTAGAAAAATAGGTAACTTTTAACTAGAAGTTTATTCTATAGAAGTTTCTGTATATAAAATGAATTACTATAATATATCCTACATTTGAATAAAGAGTGTCAGGAAGACTTATTATATGATGGATAGATAGGAACCAGGCTGGAGAGCTGTGAGCAGGAGATAATAAGGTTGGATGTTGGATTTGGGCAGTGGGCAGGGATATCAGGAAGTCCTGGCGGTGGCTGAGCACCTACAGGATCTACTTTGCTGTGGAGGCTAAGGAAAAAGATGCACTGAAGGCAAGCCTCAGCTTTCTGTCTGTACTAATTGCTGCAGTCCAGATATCAGATGTGTTCTATAGTAGTGAATTCTGGTTCTAGGACAGGACTGGACCATAAGAAGGAGAGTGAATGTTATTTCATCAACATTTCTTACTATTACCTTTTAAAAATTGAAATATTTAAAGCTTAGCATCAAAGGGGAATTGCGTGCTTTCTGAAAGTCTACTTCTTTTTTGTTTTTGTTTTTGTTGAGACAGGGTTACTCTGTGTAGTCTTGGCAGTCCTGAACTCACTCTGTAGATCAGGCTGGCATCGGACTCACAGATACCTGCCTGCCTTTGCCTCCCAAGTGCTGGGACTAAAGGTGTGCACCACCATGCCCAGGAATTTGAGGTAACTTTATATATGTAGTAGAAAGTCTGTATGTCAGATTTCATCATTATTAATTATTATTATAAGAGTTATGTAGCAAGGCTACAGAAATTTTAGAAATAGAGGAAAGAATATCAAATCATCATAATAAACTAGATGTAATATTTCCTTACAATAAATATGACTTGTTAAATAATTGTAGAAGTAGTGCACAGAGTCTTATATTCTGAGTGTGTGAGACATGGGACTAACGATTGTTGTTTTTACAGTAACTCTGGGTGGATATTAACCACGACTCTTGTCCTCTCGGTGATGGTGTTGCTCTGGATCTGTTGTGCCGCTGTTGCTACAGCTGTGGAGCAGTACGTTCCCCCTGAGGTAAATCTGATGTTAACCCTTGCACTACTAGAAGACAGAGCCATATTTCGGTGCCTTGTTCAACTAGGAAAGCAAGACCCTGCTAATAGAATGAGAGGTTTTATGGTTTTACTCAGGGAAGCAGGTTTGTACCCCGGGCCGGGAGTGGTGCTCTTGCTCTGCACAGACATATCTGTTGGTTGACTTGAGCAGTGTCTCTCTGCTTCTCTGAGCCTGGAGAGAACCTTCTGGCTCTGCTCACTGAGCTGGGATGTGAGAGAAGACTTGTGGAGTCACTTAAGGTTAGGAATCAACTGCCATATATTGGTTTAGAAGCTATGAGACCAGTCTCTTTGATTCTGAGTTCCTGTGTTCTGGTAGCTAACCTCAATCAGATTATGATTTGCTTCCTTGGTAATTAAAATTAATTGGCCCAAGAAACAATTGTTAGGGTAAAGGATGTATGTTTGGGGGAAAAGTTGTAATTTGCTGATTCAACTTAGTTTCTAAGAATAGGAAGTTATGTATATAATTAAATGTGGGATAATATCTGTTGACATCAAATCCAAGTGAAAGGTCCGTGTGTCTAAAATACCACAGTGAGAAAAATGGAAATAGAATCTACAGTAAGTTATCAGTGTGATATAGCAGGTAAAGGAACCTAGAGCCTAGGACAGGTGCATCAGATCTTAAAGAACAAAGATATTCTTTAAGATTTGTATTTTCTTTTATACCAACCCAATGTCCAGCAATATTCTATTGAAAGATTTCCCCCTTGTTTGCTTTTTGAGACAAGATCCAAGGCTGGGGTTACAGGCCAGCACTACCATCCCTGACTTTTTTTTTTAAATTTTATGTATGTGGGTGTTTTGCCGATGTGTTCATATGCATGAACTGTGTGTGCAGTGCACACAGAGGGCAGAAAAAGAGTTTGGATCACCTGGAACTGGAATTACAGATAGTTGTGAGCCATTATATGGGTGCTGGGAAACATACCTTGGTCCCCTGGAAGAGCAGCCAGTGCCCATAACCACTGTACCATCTTTCCAGCCCCCATGCCTGATTCAGACAGTGGGTCTTATTTTATTTTATATTTAAACAAGAAGCCTTAGAAAATCAAGGTGATGTTTCTGTGATTGCTTAGCTATGAAGGTGTTGAGACTGGAGTAAAGTTCATGTTCAGTGTTTGTTTTGATGCAGGATTTCATGTAGCCCAGGTTGGTCTTAAATTCACTCCATAGTGCAGGATGGACTTCTGATCCTCCTGCGTTCATTTCCTGAGGGCTGACATCTTGAGATGTGCCACTGGGCCCGGACTATCCCTAGGCCTGCTAGACAGGTGCTTGACCAACTGTGCTGCATTCCCAGCCCTGAAGGGTTTCAGTGGTTTTTGTTTTGAGGGATATCTTTATTTGTTTTGGTTTTGGTTTTGCCTTCGGGTTTTTGAGACAGGGTCTTACTGTAGTTCTGGTTGTCCTGGAACTCACCATGTAGACCAGGGTAGCCAGGAGCTCACAGGATCCACACGACGGAAGGCTTCCCCATGACACCTGCATACTCTGTCATTAGCTTTTGCTCTCCTCTGTCCCCCTCCCTGCTGGTCTCCCTCTGGCTGTTTCTCTTTCTTCTGCTTTTTAGTGCGGAGCTCATCACTCTCTGTGTCCTTTAGGCACTTTGCTCCCCTCTCCCGGTTCTCTTTCTAGTCACCTTTTTGGTTTTTGTATTTGAGGTTAGGTTCTTATGTGGCTGTCTGTGCTGGGCTGGAGTTTGCTGTCTCATCCAGGCTGGCCTAGCTCTCCTAGCGAGTCTCTGAGGCTGGGGTTGCAGCTAGTTTGGTAAAGTGAATAATAGTAGTAAATAGTAGTTTGACAAAGCGTATGCTTGCTGGGATTGTCACATAAGGCTTTTAAGAAAGGGGTGATGAATCTTGACCTGAACTTTAAAGAATAGGTAGTCAGATGTGGTTTAGCAGAATGGAAGGTAGACAGTTTTACTCATGTACAGAAAGAATAATTTCACTATTGGAAGATTATGTAATTTTAATAGAACTTACTATTTTTTTTAATTTTCCATTTATGTATATATGCGGTATGTGTGTGCGCACCAAAATGTGTAGTCAGAAAGCAACTTGTGGGAGTTATTTTTCTCCTTCTTCCATGTGGGCCTTGGGATTCGAACTCAGGTAGTTAGGCTTAGCAGACAGCCTGAATTCATCTATTTATGAGTGTGCCGATGATACCTTTTTGTTACATTTCTTACTTGCTTCCCAGATATGTATGCTTAAATGTTTACTTAATACTTGCATTTGGCAGATTGGAAATCAAATTTGGAGCTTTGCAGATTTTAGTCAAATGTTCTATCACTGAATTATATTCCCAGACACTTATATTTTAGCCCCTTTATTTTTCCTAGTAAAGCTAGAATTCAGTATCTTGCATAGAGTTGTCTTTGCCTACTACTGCCTTTGGGCCTCTTCATGTACTTGAAATCCTTATGGAAGGAAATCAATAACCTATAATGATAAATCTTCATTGACCTCACTTCTGTGAAACCCTACTCCCTTCTTTCTTGATTCATATTTGTTCTTCTTACCCTGAAAGGCACACTGTAAAATGAAGATAAATATGGACATTGGCCTGCCTATTGCCGAAACTAAATTGCAGCCTTTGAGTGGAATTTTCCTTGATAAATATACCATAGCCTATATTCTGCTCACCCAACTTAATTGACAACCTTCGGACTCTTTCTCCTGGGCTGTTCTAAGTTTTCCATGTGCTTGCTCCTTAAATCTTCACTGCAACCGTGTGAGGCGGCTGCTGTTGCCATCCCTACTTTCCAGTGTTTCACTTACCAGTAAATAGTAGATCCACAAAGGGCACTCAGCCGAACTCCAAAGCCATTGCTCTCTTTGTCTGGCCTAGAGTCATAAGCCAGGCATCAGGAGCTGCCACCCTCAGTGCCCACTTTGCATTGGGAGAGCAGACTGCATATATACATAAATGGAGACTCTGTTTAAAAACAAACAAAACAGTCAACCCAAAAAACATGCTCAATTCTTGAAGATATAGATAGAATTTTTCAAACCAAATAAACATAGATAAATTATATGTGTTACTGTTGTTTTTATGGGTTGTTGTATGTGTGTGTGTGTGTTTTAAGACTGTATCTTACTGTGTGGCCCTGGTTGGCCTGAAGCTTGTAAGGAGCCTCCTACTTCTGCCTCCCAAGCACTGGGAGTGTGAGCCACCATGCAGCTCTAGAGATAGGATTGTTATTTGGGAACTTAGTTGGAGAGATTCCCAAGCATCCTAATTAATGATGTGCGTTGATTTTTCTTTTGCAGAAGCTGAGTATCTATGGTGACTTGGAATTTATGAATGAACAAAAGCTGAGCAGATACCCACCTTCTTCCCTTGTGGTTGTTAGATCTCAAACTGAAGATCACGAGGAAGCGGGGCCTCTGCCCACCAAGGTGAATCTTGCTCATTCAGAAATCTAAGCTTTTTAAAGAAAGTGTCATTGACACATAAACTTCCATTTCTCATAGAGCTTTTTAAAATGGTTTCATTGGATATAGGCCTCAAGAAATCACTATGAAATGCAAATAAAGCTACCCAACTCTGTGAAGACTTTATTTGCTGTGACTTTACCTGTATTTTTCTAGTCATTTAAGACACGGACATTGGGTTGTATTTTTGTTTTACTAATACCTGTAGCTATTTTGTTAGTTGCATTGGTTTTTGGTTTTTCCTATCTTAGCCAAATTCTATGAGCTGATCATTGTCCTCCCACCTTCTGCCATGACACTGCGGTCATCTTACTTAATAAGCTGAATGCTTAGGGTGTGATGCTTCTGCCTAGAAATGGCCTCCAAATGTGTACTCCAAAATATGCAGAAAATGTTATTTAATGACACTACATTTTCAATTGTACTGAATTGAAATCATTAAAATTTATTTGAATAATTATGTATTGAAACTTGAGTATGAGACTTTCTTGTTCTTCCCTCTTACCCTTTCCCAGCCCAGAGAGTCCTGGGGTGCTGTGTATCTGCTGCTCTGCAGCAAGTTGATGGCTGGGGTTAAAGCAAAAAGTGACCTTCTCAGAAGTGGCATTTGATGTGATTTGTCAAGTGTGTGGTATGTTTGTTGGGGGGACATTTGGATGCTAAAGCATGTATGAAGGTTAGAGGACAGCTTAGGGCTAGTTCTTCCTCTCCTGTGTTCTGCTGTTGGACTGGACACCCCAGGCAGCGGCTTGAGAGGCTCCAGTTTAGGACAAACCTGGGTTTTGGGTCCTGCACAGCTAGTGCTCTGGTCCCCACAGCAGGCTCTCCCGAGGCCCCATTTGATAGGGGTTTTGCACAGGTTAGAGTTGAAAGAATTTTTCCAAAGGAGTTGTTTGTCCTCTTTAAAATAGCGTCGAGATATATTTTTTTAGAGAAAATAACATCTTAACTGTATAAATTATTCTCTTATGTTATAGGATTAACTATAACATTATTACCCTTCCTTTATTAATGTGATAGAGATTTATTAATTTTTTAGATATCTATTTTATGTATATAGGTGTTTTGCCTGTATATATGTATACACTTGTGTGCCTCCTGCCCACAGAAATGAAAAGAGACTATCAGATCCCTCAGGACTGGATTTACAGACAATTGTGAGCTGCAATATGGGTTCTGGGACTCAAACTCCGGTCCTATGGAAGAGCAGCCAGTGCTCTCAACTGCTGAGCCATCTCTCCAGTCCCTAGTAATAGGGATTTAAAATAAGGGCAATATTAGTTACCGTTGTACACCAAATCTTAGTGTGGCTCTGTGTTGGCACACCAGGAAATGTTAAATTCCTCTGCTAACCTATGTCCTTGACCTCAGAGCCAGGGTGGAGGCTGCAATAGTTCTGTCTTTCACTCTGGGACTGAACTATCAGGTATCTTTAAGTCAAAAGAAAATACAGGCGACAGCTAAGCAGGTAACTTTGTTCACAGAATATAGGCTTCATATTTTTAAGATAGCCTGTTTGGAAGACAGAAGACCAGGTCCAACACATGAGCCTTTTGTGGGGGCATTTCATATTTGAGCCTGGAGAATCATGAGAGCTCATGGGAGGATCACTAATTCTGGAAGGACATGGTGGCCCAGCTTCAGCCTGGAGGGAAATGGAAAAGGTAGGACAGACAGAGGGAACAGTTCCAATCGGTGGGTACAGTGTGTTTCAGCTGAGACAGAAGTTAGACCAAAGCCAGGACTGAGGTTGCTCATGCATGCCATAGCTATGGCTAACAAAAGACTTCACTAAACCTTCACCCTAGCAGGGTGGAGAGTCACTGCAAAGTAGGTTAAGTCACGGGCTCTCAAAGTAGAATGGTTCACAGAATGACTGAGGCGGCTGTGTAGGGAGCCTAGGGAATGGGAGCAAATGCAGAGGTAGCCATATCTTAGCCCCACTGTTGGTTCGTACTGTAGACCAAACCCAGGGCCTTGCTCCTGTTATATTAGCTAAGCGTTCTTCCTTGGTTTTCTGAGGCAGTCTCACTATGTGGCTCAGCCTAGCCTTGAACCACATCTTCCTGCCATAGCCCCAGCATGCGTCTTATTCCACTTGTTTATTAAGTGATCTGCAGTCCTGTTCTCTTTACTTACTTTGGTTAGCCTTTGTCTCCTCCATGTTGGAAGCCCAGGACCCTGTGGTTCTCAGCCCGTGGGTGGAGACCCCTCGGGGAGTCAAAGACCAGATATCCTGCATATCAGATATTTACATAAAGGTTCATAACAGTAGCATAATTACAGTTATGAAGTAGCAATGAAATAATGTTATGGTTGGGGGTTGGCACAATATGAGGAACTGTGTTAGGGCCGTAGCAGGAAGAAGGTGAGAAGCAGACAGACAGAAAGCTAAAGGATGGATCTCAGCCATGAAACTGTTTTCTCTTGGGCTGACTTTCCAGCCACATGGGCAGGCTGCTTACCACTGTCTCCAGTCCCATGGCCATGGGCAGGCTGCCCTCAGCTGCCTGCCTGAGGCCCTCCCCCAGGCTTCCAGTTGCTAAGTGTCCTGTTGTCTTATTTGAGTATCTCAGCTCCAGTTACCCTTTTAATCTTTCCTTGACTGTTTGCTCTACCTTGGTCTGGAGTTGAGGTGTGGCCTGCAGTAAAGGCTGAGGCACCGGGAACTGTGTTGTCTTCTCTGGAAAGCTGACTTGTACAGCTAGTATAGTTTTTGACATTGTGTAATAGTGACTTCTGGGCACAGTTCCTACCTTACTTGAAATTCCTAACTGCCAAAGCCATTTTCATGTGTTTCTCTGCTAAGCATTCTTACTGTGCTGTTAGTGGCAGTCTTCTTTAGAGCAGAGATTTTTTGGAGCACATAATGTGCATGTGTGTACTTCCCAATATTTCCATGTGTGGAGGGCAGAGGTCAACGTCAGTGTCCTCTATTGCTGTTCATCTTACTCTGTTGAGGCAGGGTCTCTCACTGAAACTAGAGCACAACAGTTTGGCTAACCTAGCTGGCCACACCCCGGAAATCCTCCTCCCTCTTTGCCTCCTAGCACTGGAGTTATAGGCCTGTGGCACCACACCCTACTTTTTATGTAGATGCTGGAGTGCAAGCTCAGGTCCTCACACACATTATCCCCTAGAACAGAGATTCTTAACCTTTTCTGTGCCACAGAAAGATCTTTTTGGAGACATTATGAAGTCTATGGAAACCCCTCCCAGAATTATGTTTTCAGATGCATAAAACTAAATATGGAGGATTACAGGGAAACCTAAGATGAAGTGCTTATCAAAATATCTTCAAAACTTTAATGTGGTATGTATGTATTTCCATTCACACAAAATAACATCAAAAGGTAGTTGTAACACTTGTATGATCTCCTAGTACTTTTTTAATGTTTAAAACACTCGCAGCAATGTGAGCTCCAGTGGTGATGATGTCACAGGCTTGCTATTCTTCAGTTAAAATCTAGTGACTATTGAGTTAACTTTCTCCCCAAGCAAGTTCACCTAACCCCTGGTTGAGGGGTTGTCTGAGTTTCTTTGATTTGTGAGAATAAGTTGTTTCTGTGTGTGCTGTCTGAACCTGGACGGTCTGCAGTGTTAGTGGGGGTTGCAGACGGTGGAAAGGAGTCAGCAACTGATTGGAAAGGAAAGATTTACACCAGAGCTCATGGCGACGCTACTTGAAGGTCACCATGTCACTCTTCCTGGACATCTGAATTAAGCAAGTATCTAATTAGGTAAGTCATAGGAGGGTTTGTTTGTTGACACCCTTTATATCAGTCTTACAGGATCCGTCTTTATTATAGTGCTCTCCCAGCTGAGCTATTTGGTGGCTAAGAAATCCTAACATCACTGTGAGGAAAGCAGATGGACAACCATCTCTGTCTTATACTTGACAGTGTGGTCTCGGGGGAGATGAGCTGCTGCAATCTCAGGGTAGTGGAAAGCATCCTGGGGACAATGCATGCTGAAATGGGATTGGGCCACTTTAGACAGCTAGATGCAGCAGCTCTCTCTGGCTCCTGGCCCTGTAATTGGGGTGTCCATTTAGTTTGGATGCTTCCCACGCTAAACCCCAGATCTCAAGACTGTCTGGGACTGGAAACAGATCAGGACACTCAGAACCCACAGAGGGTGGATTTACTCCATCTTGCCCTCTTGTTCTTATCTCATTCCAGTGCGACAACTGAGGCTTGGAGAGATTGCTACCTGTCGCCTTAAATAGTAAGTTATTTAGAAGGAAAAGCAGGTCTGTGAGATGGAAGCAGGCATCCCATGTCTAATGGGTCTTTCGTGCTTCAGCAAGCTAAGATGTGGACAGAAGCTAAAGAAGGCACGGAAAAGCAAGACCAAGGGAGAAGTGCTAACAAAGGCTTCAGGGAGGGAGACCTGACCTGGCCCAGGCAGGAAGACAGATTTAAACTGGTAGAGAGAACCTACAGAATCCCTCAAGCAAGTAACCAGGCTGTCAGGTAAGGATTGGTGGATCACCATGAGTTCAAGGTGAGTCCCCCCACCTCCAAAACAAGAACCTTCTTCTGGACTTTGCAAGCACACACATTGTACACAGGCAAACATACATGCAGACAAAACATTCATACACACCAATAAGTAAATACTTTTTAAAAAAAATTTATTGTGTATACAGTGTACAGAAGAGGGCACCAGATCTCATTATAAATGGTTGTGAGCCACCATGTGGTTGCTGAGAGTTGAACTCAGGACCTATGGAAGAACAGTCAGTGCTCTTAACCTCTGAAAAACAAAGGGCCTGGAGAGAGAGTTCATTGGTTAAGAGCTCTTGCTGCTCTTGCACGACATTCAGTTTCCCATACCATGTCAGGCATCTCGTGGCAACCTATAACTCCAGGGGACCTCAACTCTTTTCTAGACTCTATACATATCTGGCGGGGAGTGGAGGGAGGAATCCCATAGCCAGAGCAGTAGCTGCCCAGTTGCCATTGAACCAACAGATTCACAGAGGTTCTGACAGATTATCACATTACAGAACTTCATGTCATCCATCTATTAACCTGCACTGCCCCTTCCCTACCTCTGCAGCAGCATGGATATACATGTCAACCTCCTGACCTCCCCAGAGGTCAAAGGCATCAGTATGGAGGGCTTCTGCAAGTATTTCTATATCTGTGAACTGGGCCTAGCATTCAGCCTTCATGGTTTCCCTGGCAATGGATGAGCTGGTCCTTGGGACCAGATAACTGAGATAACCTGTTTGCCCTGGGGTAAAGCAGCCTTTCCCATTCTACTGGCTTTTTGGACTTGACCTGCTTGGATCACATTCCAGGCTGGCAACCAGCCCATCCCAACAGCCTGCTCCTCACCTATGGGAAGAAGGAACCCCACCCGGGACAAAACTACACGCTACTGCTTCTTGGTCCCAGCTGTGGCAGAGTCTGAGTAATTGTGCTGTTGTAAAGTGATAGCTGGGATTATGTGTGGTGGAGCCCCAATAAATACATGTTCCCGCAGAACAGAAAGACCCCTAAGTCAAGGGGGGAAAGTACTTCCTGAAAAGTGAATAGCCTGCATGAACAAGCTCTCCATGGGAGAAGAAAACCCTCAGGACAGTGCATGTTTAAAAGGACCAGCAGTGGAGGGGAGGGCAGCAGGTTCTGGTCTGTGGACTCAAGTGAGATGGGCCTGTGGGTTGCAATCCTAACTCTGCCATTTCAGATGAGGGTCTTGGGCAACCAGTATATGCTTCTAGACTTTAGTTTCCTCGTCTGAAAACCAGAGACGGATGGCCTGTGTCCTGTGATGGAGAAGACAAGGTGCAGGCGGTAAAAGGAGATTCTCAGAAAGTGCTAACTCTGGAGGGGTGAGAGCAGTCATGAGTAAAACTGTCAGCATGTCATGTGAACCAGACTGGGAACTACAGGGGCTGAGGGAAGGGCCTCGGCGGCTTGTCCTAGAGACTGCTTCAACACCCTGAAGAGCAGCTTGACAGTGCCCAAGATGTCACAGCTGCCTACAGTGTGCATGCATAGATACTGAAATGATGTGTAGGATCCCTGCTGCCCTTCCTTCACGTGTTCCTGGTCACGCAGAGCCCTGGAGAGACAGCCTGCTGTAGCCACTTCTGCACTGAGGAAGGAGTCCAAAGGAAAAAGCACTGGACAACATGAGCAATGTTCCTAGAAAGGAACACCAAAGCTGATGTGATAGCTCATGTCTGTCATTACAGTCCTTGGGAGTACCATGAATTTGAAACCATCCTGGGCTATATTAAACAAACAAACAAACAAACAAAAAACAGGAGTAGCAGCAACAAATGAATGAGTGGACGAATACAAAGGGACACTAAAGAATCAGGAATCCATTAAAGCCAGAGACTAAAGGGCATGTGTTGGTCCATGAATGTATTCTACTTTCCACTCTGACATCCGTGGCAGACATTACTAATCAGTCATAGACCCTGACCTCAGCATCCTTCTGAAATTGTGTTCCACATAGCCTCTACTAGTTGACTATTGTTGGCAGAAAAAAATAAATCTAGGTAGTATCTTTCCTTTATGTTCTTCCCCTTCAGAGCTTACCAGCCTGGCTTACAGCTGACATTTGCCTACCACAGGCCAGTGGAGCTAGGGATAGACAACTGCCAATAGCTTCAGTCAATGCTGGCAGGATGGCTAAGTGCTCCAGTTCTCTCAGGTGAGCACCTTAGGGATCCATCATCACCACTGTCCCTGAATGCCCCACAGAACCCAGGTGCTGGTCCCTTCACAGTGAGTGAAGCCTCCCTCCCGACTTCCCCTGCTCCGCTCCAGCATGTCCAGATCCTTCCTACTGAACCTGCTGCCTGACTTCTTGTGAGAAAGCCCAACTGTGAGGAGCATACACTCGAGCACCCCTGCGTCTTCATGGTGTCAACGGAAGGACTTTCCCAGGCCGTTGGTCAGGCCCTGTGAGAACCCATGCTTAGCCTCCCCAGCCTACTGGGTCCCTGTGGTTTTCTACCCTTGTGCTTTGACATTTATTTCCCACTGCAAGAAAGATGTCCCAGTAAGGTAATCCCTGACAGGAGCCTGGATACCCAGCAATGGGTACTACCTTTTGGGTGGGCCTCAGAACACTCCCTTCTGCTTCCAGGGTCAGTCTCCTCTGTGAACTAGATTGCTAAGGAATCTGCTCCCTGCTGCGATGAAAGGTAGTCTGGAGAGCGGCTAGCTCCTACCTAGGCATGGACATCCAAAAAGTGCATAAAGCATATCTCTGTGTTTTTAGGAATTCAAGAATCGATTACATTTTAGTGTTAGTGGGAAACGAGTACTCTTTTTTTTTTTTTAAATTTGTTGATGTGTATGGTGGGTGGGTGTGCTTAGCTCTTGGGTAGAGGCCAGGACAACTGTGTGGGGTCAGTTCTGTCCTTGTACCCTCACGTTCATCTGGGGACTCCAACTAAGGTCATGAGGCTTGCAGGGCTGCAAGAGCCTTTACCCTCCAAGCCATCCTGCTGGCCCTCAGAAATGCATAGTCTTCTGATCTAGAGCCCCTACTTATTGAACAGATCATCAGTGAGAGAAGGAATCTGCCAAGCCTCATGGCGCTCGCCCCTGGCCTCCTACAGTCTTGCAGTCCTGCAGTCTGCTGATGTGGAGGGGAGAAATGGACTTAAGGCCCTGGCTCATTGCTCCCACTCACAGTGTGACCTGCGGCACAAAGCACCAGCCTGTCTGTCATCTGTGCAATGGGATGAGGATCCTAACCCCAGGGTATCACTGCCCAACTGCAACCTAGGGAAGGCTTGGTAGGAGAAGGTACCCTTTCCTTTGCCACCAAGGAGGCAACCCGGGATGGGAGTGTCACAGGGAGGGAACAGCCTTGGCAAAGCCTTTTGCTGTCCCTCCCCCAAGCTGCCCTTGGTGACAAGAGGATCCACACTGAGCTCTCTTTACCCCAGTTCCTGGACATAAGCATTGGAGTCATGAACAAGATCTTCCCCCAGGTAAAAGCTGCCAGAGCCTGAACTGCTCCTGACCTGGGGCCAGCCTTAGCGTGGAAGGGCTCGAGGGAAGGGGTGCCATGGGACCTATGGCTACATTCATCTGCCTTGGGGACTCTAATAAGAGCCAAGAGTGCTAATCAGCAAACGGCAGCCCAGAGATGTTAGGGCACTGTCACTAGGAGGACCTGCCTGAGCCAGTTTAAGGGACAAAGGAGACGTAGGTACTGGGCAGAAGCCACCCACTGCACAGGTGAGAAGTGCCAAGACAGGAAGCCAGCGGGATGAGTCTGGGCTGGGAGGGACCAGCTTTGCCCAGTCTTGCTTCTGGTCTCTTGGGCAGGGGGATTCCGTGAGCAATGCCACCGCTGGAAGGAAAGCCCGCCCTGGAAGGCAAGGTAAGAAGAGAGGCGGAAGTCAGGCTGGGTGCTGTGCGCTTGTCTCCGGAAACTACCCTGAAGCTGGGCACAGAAAGAGTCCAAGGCCCTTCTGCCCCGGTGTAGATGGTGACATCTGCTACCAGCTTCCTGTTCAGCCATAGGGACAGCCGCTTGCTGGATAGAACTGTTTATTCTCTCCAGCTACCAGCATTTTCTGAGTGACTTCTATGTGCCTTTTACCTACTAGACTACCACACTGAACCTGTAACACCGAAGGACCTCTGAACCACCTCTGGACCTCAGCCTGATCTGGGGTTCTGTTGATAGATAGAGTAGGTTAGGGCTGCACACTTGTAGCTATTAGGTTTCCCTCACTCCTGTGTGCCCAGTACCTTCATGAGATAAGGAAGGAGTACATACGTGCTGAATGTCTCCCTGGGCCCCATCTTGGCCCTCGGTTGAGCAAGGAGGAAAAGTGTGGAAGCCAAGAATGGGCATTAAGGAGCTGCCTCGGATGCTTGGAACTGCAGACCTTGCTTTCAGGCCAGCACTGGGTGAGTTGGCTACTAGAGGCTAAGCTAGGTTAGGTAACTGGGTCAAGATAATATAGCATTGAAAAAGAGGTTGCTAAGCCTCGGGGCCTTTGTTGCTCCATGCTGGTGGCTATTTCCAAGTTGTCATCCAGTGTGGCTGTCAGTGGGTGTGGCTTTTCTTCCCTTATCCCGGGTGGGCAGCAGCTAAGGAGTTTCTGGCTTTAGAGTGGGCATCTCCACCTGGGCAAGACCTCTGCCTGCTGCTCCAATCTTGCCTGTAACCCTACCTTGCACACAACATATACTGCACAAATATTTGCGGAGCAACCGCTTGGCTGGCCAGAAGTCTCTCCTGCCCAGTTTCAACACAATCTCCCTGGTGACCCAAGTTTACCTTGTGCTTGCTGATCACAAAGGAGCCACCAACTAGGGCTGTGGGAGTTTAGGTTCCCATTGGCCTGCTGTTCCCTCTACTGGCCCACACCTTCCTCATGCCTCATCTTCAGTAGTCACCCTCCAGGCCTCTCTCTCCCACACCCCCTGTGTGGAAAGCCTGCTCTTTGAGGCCTCTGCCCTGCCCCACCCTATAAATCAGCTGGTTTTCCTGAGGCCCCTGCTCCTCAGAAGCTCTTTCATTTGACACTACAAGCTCTGGTCTTGCTGGCAGGTGTGAGTGGTGTGAATTAACCCTAATCAGGATCCTTCCCTTGTCTTCTGTGTCACTGGTTTGCACACACACAGCTCCACTGAGAGCTATGCCCCTGCCTTAGAGCCTGACCAGGGGCCTCAGGGATGTCAAACCTGTTCCAGCTTTTCTGTAACCTGGCACAGGGGACCAAGTGTCTGTCTCCTTCCTACAATGCCTGGCTCTTCAAGTCTAGTGTGAGCTCTCCGGGAGCAAAGAAAGCTACTTTCATGCCTTTTACAGAGCAAGGTGCCCAGGAGGTCCTTAATAAAGCTGCTTCATTCCACAGGCAAGAATCAGAGGAGTTAAGGCAGGCATAGTGGTGCATGCCATTGAATGCCGGAACTTGGGAGGTGAAGACAGACAGATCTCTATGAGTTTGGGTCCAGCCTGTTTATCATAGTGAGTTCCAGGACAGCCAGAGCTATACAGTAAGACCCTGTCTTGAAAAAGAAAACAGTTTAGGGGAGCCATGCACAATTCTAGAGAATGAGGACATCTGCCATTACAGCTGTTTCCAGAATGCCTCAGCAGGAGCTTGGCACATGGCAGGTGCACAGTAAATACTTAGCTCACACTAGCACCTGCTGTTTAAGGGTTAGCATTCAATAAAACCAGCCCCCAGCAAAGTACAGTGACCATCATGGTACCACTGAGGCACAGAAAAGTGAAGTGGCTTACTGTGTGGGCCTGCTAGAAACTGCTGGAGCTGGATCCAGGCTGCATTCTGGAGGGCACTAGAACAGATTTTAGGTTGGAATTGAGGAAAAGATCTGGGCTTGGGCATGAAACAGGTATCATGCCTCAGCCCAGTACAGGGTAAATGGGACCATTAAGCACAAGTGTGTCATCCACAGAAATAAAGAACTTTTGTAAAAAATGGAAATAACAGCTGCGATGAACCTGTGGTCATTTGTTTCATGGTCCGAACTGGACACCTAGATGTCTACTGTCCTGTTCCCCGGTCATGTGGATAGACTAGGAAGGACAGGAAGGGACAGCAATGGCACTTGGCAATTGTGAAGGACAGGCAGGACCAGAGAGTGTCATGGAGGACTCGGGAGTTCCAACCCTAACGCTCCTGACAAGGGAGGGCTGCCTGCAGGCTGGGAGGGGGGATCCTGCACCTGTTCACTGTCCTCCCCTCCACAGGCTGTGGTCCCTTCTGCTGCTCACGCCGTGGGGCCTGCCTCTCGGCCCTCCTGCTGCTACCACTGGCCATGCTCGCTGCCTTGCTTGTGGTGGCTACCATCCTCGGACATCCACCCCACATACCAGGTCAGGGTGGCAAGAGGGAGGCTCCGGGAGATGGGGCCTGGCCCAGCCTGGCTTCCCCCTGAAGTGGTTTCAGTGGCTCCTTAAGCTGCAAACACAGATACCTGTGCATGCATGAATACAAGTCTGAGAGGCCTTTGTACATCCTTGACATACATCATTTTAATTTTTTTAATTTTTAAGATGTATTTTATGTATGTGGTGTTCTGCCTGCATATATGTCTGTACGCCTATGCCTGGTGCCCAGGGAAGACAGAGGTGGATGTCAGACCCCCTGGAACCATAGTTAACAGATGTGAGCCTCCAGGTGGGTGCTGGGAATTGAACCTGGGTCCTCTGGAAGAGCAACAAGTGCTCTTCAGCACCAAGGCATCTCTCCAGCCACAACAAGCACTACGGAGAGGGCCTGGTTTTGCTGTTACCTCCTCTAAAACTCTCTGACCCCTGAGTTGGGCTAGGATTTTCCTCATCCCTCACAGTCTGTACTTTGGATTCCGCTCATCTGACCACCCAGGGTGATACTCTCAACCACAGACCAGATTGTGTCCAGAACTTCCCTGGAGTCTAGCTTCAGCCCTCATCCTCAGAGCAGTCTAGAGGACCCTATGGGCTCGATCCAATAAACACTCAAGGGCAGGCCTAAGGGGAGATCAGGAGTCTGGAACCAAGGTGGTGGGAGTCAGAGTGGGCGGCACCTTGAGGGAGGGAGAGAGAGGTGGGAAGGGAAAGTGGAGTCTGCTTAGAAAAGTGTCAGGATAGCATCCCAGGCATAGGGAACAGCGTGTGGAGGTCCTGGGGTGGGTAGCATAAGGAGAAGACAAAATGGCAAGAAGACAGTGGGCATGAGTGGGTGGGGTCAGGTGCCCAGGACCCTTAAAAGCTGCACTTGGGAGGGTGACCATGTTCCAGGAGCCAAGGGAAGGGGTTGTCCCATCCTTTCTCCTCGATTTCTGAGAGATGGCTCTGTGGCCAGGCAGGGCCACTGGAAGGGATGAGGAAGAAATCACAGCATTCCACCTGACAGCGGAAGTGGGAGCTGTAGCCAAAGGCCTGTGTGTGCACGCACATGTGTGTCAGTGCCTGTGTGCATGCAGATGCGTGTGTGTGAGTGTCTGTTTATATGCAGATGTCTGCCCGCTTGTGTTCATGTGTGTGTGAATGAATACCCATATATTTTGGGGGGGTTTGTTTGTTTGTCCAGCTCCCAAATAAATACATGGACACTTATTCTTGCTTATAAATGCCTGGCCTTACCTTGGCTTGTTTCTAGTGAGCTTATCTTAAATTATTCTGTTTACCTTTTGTCTCTGGGCTTTTACCTTTCTCTATTCTATATATCTTTCTTTCCTTCTTACTCCATAGCTGGTTGGCTGTGTGGCTGGCCCCTAGTGTCCTCTTTTTCTCCTTTTTTTCCATTCCTCCCTCTTCTTCCTTCTCCTTCTATTTATTCTCTTTACCCACCAGCCGTGCCTATTTCTCCTGCCTAGCTATGGTCATTCAGCTCTTTATTAGACCAATCAGATGTTTTAGGCAGACAAAGTAACATAGCTTTACAGAGTTAAACAAATGCAACATAAAAGAATGTAACACATCTTTGCATCATTAAACAAATATTCCACAGCATAAATGAATGTAACACATCCTAAACTAGTATTCCATTACACCTATGTGTGTGCAGGTGCCTGCCTATGTGCACGTTAGTGTGCATGTCAGTGTAGCTGTGTACATGTGTATCAGTGTGTGTGTGTGTACCTGTGTGTGCAGCTGTTATCTTTATGCGTGTGCACAAAGGTGCAAGTGTGTACATGTGAATGTGTTCATTTTCCTGTCTGCATCTGTGACAGTGTGTGTCCCTGTGGATGTCTCCTATGACTATCAGAGGTAGCTCTGGGAACTGAGACATGATTCATACTGGCATAAACACACTGAAAGGCCAGCTGCTTCCTCTTCCCCATTCACATATGTGCCCACAGGCACAGTCTAGACTTCCATCTCAGTTTCTCCTTTAAATCTTGAGGCTACCTACCTCTACCGGTGTCTCTCCTCCTCTGGTAGATTTTAAGCATACCACTTCTCAGGGGTACTTAGAGGAACAATAAAAATATGGAAGTTTGCAGACTCTTACGGTATCCCCAGATGGAAGGGATTGTGACATTCTGTCCCCATACAGCACAGGTATACAATTAGCAGCAAGCTAAACTGGTTCCAGGAGCTCCGTCATTAAAGCCCTGTGGTACACTGCCCTCAACGCTTTCTGTGCCACCAAACCAGTGACCCACTCTTCACACCCTGTGATCCACAGTGTCCAGAACTATCATGCTGTTCCTGGCATTCTCCATACCTCTGGGGCTAGGCTCTGACCTCTATTTCATAGACAAAGAACCTAGGGTCAAGAAGAGGGTCACCTGTGCCTGCCATGATGTGGCAGTGACGGAGTGCCAGCTTCAACCCCCAGATGCCATGGAGGTTAGGGCTTTCCCACTGCCCCAGGCCCTCCCGGAGCTCAAAGGGCCTCACTGGGGGACCCTGTGTCCACCTTGCCCATCTCAAGGCTGCCTTGATGAGCATCACCCTCACTCTAGGCCCTCTCTTGCCCCCACAGAGACCCAGTCCTGTATGACAGTGACCAACAGGACGGGCTTCTTATGCCATGACCGAAGGCACTGCATTCCAGCCCATGGGGTGTGTGATGGCTTTCGCACCTGCCCCCACGGTGAGGATGAGGATGAAAGCTTGTGCCGTGAGTACCTCCTCAGTCCCTGTTCATCCCCCACAACCACCTTAACTCTCCTTGCAGCTCTGTGGAACATTCTTAGGCCCTGCCTCTATGCCCACATGCCTATGGTGACATGGTGCCTAAGCCAAGACCTTCTGCTCCACAGAGGGGGCTTTCACTGACATCTCCACTCCTCATCTGTGGCCACCCTTCAAGGCAGAGTTCACATACTACTCTTCCTGGGAGCCTTCCTGACTCCTGCCAGGGGTCAACTGTTCTTCTTTAGGCTCCTGCAGAGCAGACCCTTGTCTCCCTCTGCCTCAGTCCTAGTCACACTGGCCTTACAGGTGCCACCCCCTCAGGCTATGAATATCTCTGTGGCAGTCCATTCCAGGCTGATACTGGAGTTCTAGTACCTGGGACAAGGGTATCCAGAATGACTTGCTGAATGAATGAACAAGTGAATGAATGATTCCGAAGGCCCCAGGCCTTTTTAGGAGAGAGGAACATGACTGAGTGCGGGAAACTTGCAGGAGGGGACAGGTATGAGCTGGAGTCACGAGTTGGGACACTAAAGAATCATTTAGCCCAAATCCAAGAGTGGTGGTGCACACTGTGATCTCATCACTTGAAAGGTGGATGATGGAGAATCAGGAGTTCAAGGTCATCCTTGGCTATACTGCAAGTTTCAGGTCAGCCAGGGCTACATGAGACCCCGTCTCAATAATGACAAAAAAGTCACCTGGTCCACACTCCAGCTCCTTTCTCAAGCATCACTCCAGCAAGCCCAACAGAGACTACCCAGCCTCTGCTTAAAGGCTTCTAGGATGGGGTGGGGAGTTCACTACATGAGTCTGGCCTGGATTTGTGGGAATTTGGGTCATCCTGTACTCTAAGGCCTGGCAGAAGCTGCTGTGGAACTCTGGGGTCTAAGGGTAAGGAATGTGGCTTCTTCCAGCTTCGTCCTGATGAGAGGAGGCTTCCTGGCAGGAAAGGACATGACCCTGGATTGAAGCGGGGGTGGGCTGGTTAGCAGAGTGGCAAAGAGTACTTCCGCAGTGTTAGCACATGCAAGGCTGGGGGTGAGGGCACGCAAGAGGAGTGAGAACATACACAAGGCTGGGCTCAGGTGGGGCACACAAGGGCTGGGTAGGGGATGCAGATGCTCTCCGGGCCTCTCGCCACCCAACAAGAAGTACACAGAGCAACAACATTCCACTCCTTGGACAGACCTTCTTCCTGGAAGACCTCCTGTGCCCTTTCCAGATGATAACCTTGAGTGCTCTGGCTGCCAGGTCAGACAGAGTGATCCAGCTGCAGGTGGCTGAGATACTGAGGTCAGAGGTGAATTCTGTCCTGTCCCATGTGTCTCTCTCTAGGTGACGTGCCCCAGAGCCTCCCTAGCTTCCTCCTGGCCTACTGTGGAGACCCAGCCTCCTGGATCTACTCAGACCAGAAATGTGATGGTATCAACAACTGTGGAGACTGCTCGGATGAACTGAGTCCAGGTGGGGGTCTGGGCGCAGGTGGGCAGGCCAGGCAGCGAAGCAGTGGGCAGGGAAAGAGGCTGAGCCGGATGCTCCAAGTCCCCTGTGTCCTGGGGAGATGTTTTCCACTCTCATTTGAACACCTCTGGGTAGAGGTGCTGGGTATGAGAGGCTCTCTTATGGAAGGGACTTCCCTCCAGGGTGCTGACCGGACACTAGTGCACAGAGCGGGGACTGAGCAAAGATATTGCCCTACCCTTCTGGATCTGAGCCTTCTGTCCTGGGTACCTCCCAGAAACCCTGTGAGGAGGGTAAGCAGGACTCGTGATCCCAATTCATATGCGGGCAATCCCAAGCTCAAGAAGGGAGCAGATAATGACAGGAAGGGAGTGTGGAATGAAGTCCAGAGTCCTGATCTAGACCTCCTGAAGTCCTTTCTCCGGGACCCGGGAGGTGCTCGGTAAAGCACCTGCTGCACATGTGAAGACCCAGATTCCACCCCTAGCATCCACATGGAGAACTGACCACAGATTCTCTGACATCAACACACCACATGTGTACCAGGTCAGACACACATGTGCACATGCAAAAATAAATGGAATTTAAAAATGTGAATGTCAGAGGTGCTGAAGCTCAGTTGGTAGCGTGCCTGCCTAGTGTGGATGAAGCCAGCACCACATAAATGGGGCACAGTGCTGGCTTAATGCTGATACTCTGAGAGTGGAGGCAGGAGGATCAGAAGTTCAAGGTCATCTTCAGCTACATAGTTGAAGAGTTAAAGGCCAGGTTGAGACCCTGTCTCAGAAGGTGAAGGACAATTGAGGATGACACTGTAGCCCTTACGCCTCCATACAAACACACACACACACACACACACACACACACACACACACACACACACACACGCACGCATCCATCCATGTGTATACAGGTCTGTGTGTACACACATGCTCGCATATTCTATCCCCAGTGTTAAATCAAAAACCATGTTCTGAGCACTGTTGAGGGAGGCCTGTACCAGATGCTGGAAGGGGATACTCGGGAGCCAAACACATACCCAGGACTACATCCTGTTGGTGCCAAAAGGAAGTTCTGGGGCCCTGGAGGAATCCACGGACTACTCAGAAAAGGCTTCACCAGAACAGGTCATTGAGAACAGGTGCCACCGTCAGGGATGGTGGGTAAAGTTGGAGCCATCGGCACAGGGCAGGGACAGAAGAGCGAGGCATCCCAGGGCATCCCAGGAAGTGCTATGGCAGGGGTCAGGATGAAGCTGGGTAAAGCAGGATTTACGCATCCATTACGGCCTGAGCTTTGCCTAGTTTCCTTTACTCAACAATTAAGCAGATAGAAACCGAGGGTTAGACAAGGTGAGCAGTTCTCACTGCTGCAGGGAATCAACCAGGAATGTAGTCACCCACGTTAGATGGCCTAAGGCTGCAGGAGCTATGGCATGTTGCAGGGCTAGAGTGCCCTAGTGTAGAGGGAGCCCAGGACCAGCAGCTGCTTCTTCCTGTGACTCTTGTCTCCCCAGTGACTGTGTGCCCGCCTTGTGGCCCTGGATGGTGGCGCTGCACTCCAGTTGTCTTCAAGTACTGCAACTGTATCCCGAGGGTTCTGTGCAGGGACCGTGTGCAACACTGTTCTGACTGGTCAGATGAGTATGTCTGTCCTGGGCCCTGAGTGAACCTTCCTGCTCAGCATGGAAGATGGCACCAGGACTTTTTCACCAGAGCATCAGACCCTAGACCACAAGAGTAGGAAAAAGCCTTTGACATCACCCAGCGATATCTCCCCATTGTCTCTAAGTAGGAATTACCATTCCTGTTTTCAAGTGTCTCAGCCTCTACTTGAGTACTCCAAGGACAAGGAATTCACTACTATGATAGACAGCTTCTAACAAAGATGAGGTGGGTCGACCTCCATCATTTTAAGCCTGTCAATGGGACTATTCAAAGGAAATGGCTCCAGGGTAGTCCTGAAGGTCTCAGTCTTTTGGAGAGACAGATAAATGTGTGACTTAAATGCCAAGCAGATGATTTTAGCCCCCGGATAGAAAACAAAGTACACACATTTACCATGCACTTGGTGCTTAAGGTAGACTGCTGAGCTCAAAAGCCACTGTAGCATGTCACTCAACTCACCAGCAGTCCCCAACTGATCACATGGGACTGCACATGGGATCTACTGGCTCTCCAGTCTCCTGGAAGCTTGTGGTTGTAGATGGGAGGCCCGGGAGAGAAGATCAGTGCCTCCAGCCTCGACCCTGCTTCACGCCTCTCACCTTGACCTCCTGTGGGTTATATTTTGGTTCTGAAGCCTGAGTGAGCCTCTCCCAGCATCCCTTCTACTTTCATGGCACGCAGGCAGGGAATGGATGGAGGTACTTACTACACAGATGGGGAAACTGAGGCCTAGGGGATGACTTGTCCAGGATCAACACTGGAACTGGGACTCAAAGTCAGTCTGTGGAACTTCCCCCACTATTATAGCCACACCTTGACTGGAGGAAGTCTGTGGGCCGGGGGTTAATATTAAATAGGTAGTTTGAGGGGCTGGAGAGATGGCTCAGTGGTTAAGAGCACTGACTGTTCTTCCAAAGAACCTGGGTTTAATTCCCAGCACCCACATAACAACTCACAACTGTCTAACTCCAGTTCCAGGGGACCTGACAACCTCACACATACATACCCACAGGCAAATAAAAAATAAAAATAAATAAATTAGAAAAAAAAAGAGGTAGCTTGAGGTACCAAAAGTAACTTGTCCTAATCCTGAAATTGAAACTTGGGATCTGGCTATGGAGGGCCCCTGTTGGAAGACACAGAGATAACCCACTAGAAATGAATAAAACTGGTTTTCTGTGTTAGTGTCTTGTAGGGTTTGAACTGAATATGGCACCCAAGGAGCAGGTGAGCCCTGGCCATCCATTCATTATTTCACTAATTTGTGCATTCACGCAGCCAATTTTGAATGAAGCTGGGAGCTGGACCCCCAGAGAAGAGGCCAGTGTCCCAGCACGAGCAGTATGAGGCCGTGAGGGGAACCCACAACACAGCAGGCAGGGATGAATAAGACAGCAGGGACTGTTAGGTCCCAGTGACTTGACTCTTCAGATGGATTTCTCTGCAGAAGACAGGGGCTCTCTTCAGGAGGAGGGACATTCCACCCCTAGTCAGTATAGCCGTGTGACGGTTCTCAACCATGGACAGTCCAACAGGCTGGAGTGGCCAAAGCATGGGCATATATGAAAAACAAAAATCATCACTACTTCATAGGAGACTGGACACTTAGAAGAACAAAAGCAAATCGATTTATTTAATAATCTTGATCTTGCAAGGCATTAGCCTAAAATGGCAGGCTCACCTTGTGAGTGTGGAGAGCATTTATAAACCCTAATGTATGACTTTTCTTCCCTTTCATGAATAATCAGGAGGGCAGTTCTCACAGACCATCAAGGTCTAATCTGAACCTCGATCCTTTACATTTTTTTTTTCCTCAGCAAAAACTTTGCATTGGTTTATCTGTTTTATATCCTGTTTATTTTAAGGCTTATCAGATATGCACAGGCAAGGTAGGCGACGAGTAATTTTCAATTTTAAACTTCTAATCTGGATGGGGTGGGTGGCTTAGCAGAGTTTGGATAGGGTTACCCAGACTAGCAGGCATTAGCAGAGGGCCAACATTTGCTGTTCAATTTGCACTGGGCTTCTGTTGGTTCAAGGCACTTTAAAAATGAATCATTAGATTTTTCTTACAAGGTGAGGGACAGACCAGTAGCAGGAGAGGGAGGATCAATATAGGCAGCACCTCAGTTCATCCCACAGGCAGTGGGGGAACACTGGGGATATGAAGCCAGGATCGTGGACTGTTTTAATGGTCTCCTGCCAGACAGCGATGGCATATGCCTTCCATCCCAACACTTGGGAGGCAGAGAGAGTTCAAAGCCAGTCTGGTCCAGGACAGCCACAACTACACAGAGAAACCCTGTCTTGAAAAACCAAAAAGAAAAAAGCAAAGGAAAAGAAAGAAAGAAAAGAAAACCTGTCTTTTCGTGTCATCTTGGAAGGTAGAAAGTAAAGTCCTTTCTGTGTAAGCATGGTGACCTGGGCTTGGATTTTCAGAATTCACATGCCAAGCAGGTATGGGGATGGCGTCTGTGTCTCCAGTGCCTGTGGCATACATGTGCAGAGACTGGCAGGGGGGCTGACTAGCCATCCGTTGACCTGATGAACTCTGCTTCCGTAGGAAACCCTTTCTCAAAAGATAAGGTGGAGTTACAGTGTGCTGGAGCAGCTGGAAAAGGCACTTGCTTCCAAGCTTGGTAATCTGAGTTTGATTCCTAGAACCTATAAGGAGAGACCAAACTAAGAGAGACACACAGGGGCTTGTCCTGCTGACATGTGTGCCCACACAGCGACACAAAAATAAAATAAACTGAAATGTAAGTAAGGTGGAGAATGGTCAAATGACACCCAGTGTCAACCTCTGGCCTCCATATGTGCATGCACGAACATCTCTCTCTCTCTCTCTCCTCTCTCTCTCTCTCTCTCTCTTGCACACAAGTACCTTGCAATAAATAAACTGATTATTGATTATTTAAAACCTATCAGAAAGAGGCAAGGCAGCTTGTATAACACTGTGACATGGAGGACAGCAGGTGTGAAGCTTGACATTTGTGGAACACTTCACTGTTGTATGCCATCTCAGGGCATCTGTGAAGGCAGATGAGCCAAAGTGGAGGCCTGAGCAGGGGCCTGGAGAGACCCCAGCCGGGTAGAAGGCTGGGAAAGGTGGACAGGTGGGTGTGGGCAGGAGCAGGGCACTGGCTACTGAAGGAGCCTGGTATTCTCAGTGACTCCAGTGTGCACATAAGCCTTAGGGCTGGTTTTGCAGAGGGGTCTTGGCAGCAGGCCACAGTTTGGTTTCAGCAGGAATAATTCATTGGATTTCTTCATGGGAAGAGGACTCTGAAGAAGGCTGGGAATAGAGATCCAGCCCAGGCTACTCTGCTGGCTCACTGAGCGGAGGGATATTTGTAAAGGCTCATGTGGAAAACTGGGGTGCCCAGAGGACCTGGGGCTCTCATAAGCATCAGTGTGGGGGTTTGTGAGCATTCCACTCAGCCACTGCACCCTCCTGGAAGCCCTTAGCAGCCTAACTCAGCATCCTCACTTCATCTCCCGCCTATCACCATTCCGGATCCAGTATAGTTGCTCAAACTTTCCAGAAGCGCAGAGAGATACATACAGCTTGCCTAAAATCACACAGCTTTTAAGAGCCAGGAGCTCCACGTTGACAGGCCCAAGTGCAGAGGCTACTGAAACCCTTCTTAAGCCGTGCTCTCTCAGCCAAGTCGCCCCAGGCAGGAAGCTGGAGCCTGTCAGGTGCCAAAGAAGGTGTGCAGGAGGTGGCTGGTATTTGTTCCTTTCTTGATTATTGGTTCCTCCCTTCATAAAGAAGAAGGTGCTATGGACACCACCCAAACAGTTCTCTATGAAGTATTCCAGGAAGATGCAGGCCTGGGGCCTGGGCCAAGCTGACTGACCCCTGGCACCAGCCTGCAGAACAGCCAGAAGAAGCAGCTCGGCAGCCAGTGCCAATATTTGCCCTGGCCCCGCCTCCCTGGCCCCAGCCCCAAGATCAAGGCTCGAAATACAACAGGTTCTTTGCTGTGCAAACACGAATGGCTAGATGAATGGAATTTAAAGTGGCTGCAGCTGGGCCCCAGGGTTTGGGTTGAAAATCTGCTCTGGGTTAACTGCCCGCCATCTCTGTTTGCTGGGGGCTTTCCTTTCATCCTTAAGCTCACAGAACCACATTGGCTAGAGCCAGCAAGAGGCTCAGGCAGGCTTTTGACAAAACAGGACACTACCTCCCAGAGAGGACAGGGATTGGCTCAATGCTGCATTGCCCGGTGGCTGACATGAGGTTCTGAGGGCCACACTAACTCCAAAACTCACCGTGTATTGAAGTGTGGCATGAGTCCTTTCCCCCCAACACACACGGGTGGTGGCGGGGGGGGGTGTTGAGGGGGAGATGGACAGACAGACGATGGGATGTGGGATGGATAACGGATCAGGAGATCCTGTCTCAAAAAAAATTAAACACACACATAGTAAGAATAACTATAAGCTCTAACCTCATTATTTTGCATTTAGGATCTAGCTTGTTTTCTTTCTTTAAGTCACAATCCTGCCTTGAATTCACAGTCTTCCTGACTCAGCCCTCCCTGGTCCCCATACAGGGATTACAGGCAGGTGCCACCAAGGTCCGTAGGGCCACTGTTAAGTAGGACAGTACTTACTTGAACACAAGCACTGTCATACCTCGATGATGAATCTGAGGCTGGCTAAATGGCTCAGTGAAATACAGGTGCTTGTTGTCAAGCCTGAAGATCCGAGTTCGAATCCTAAGTCTCACACAGTAGAAGGAGAGAACTGATTCAAAATATTTGTCCTCTGGTCACCACAGTTTGAGAGCAAGAGCCTATATGTGTATACACACACATTACATATTTAATAGGACACACACATACAAGTAAGACACTAAGAGAATTATCAGTTTATAATAAAAATGTACTTCTAACAGTTAAAATAAATATTTTATGAAGTACTATAATAAAATATGCAATATTATATAGAATTATTGTAGATTTATTTCAAAGCATGAGATGTGTCCAGGTATAGGTAAAAAAGTATAACAAAAGTTTTTAACTTTAAATTTTAACATACTTAAATTTTGTTTTCACTGGATTCTAAGAACTTTTAAATTTCTCCCTGATTTCTTTAATGACTGCCTTGTTTTTTGAGTGTATTTGTCTAGTTTTCATATTTCATTTGTGCAATTTCTAAAGCTCTTCTCTGATGCACAATATTAACTATGTAAAGATGTGTTGCATTTATTTATGCTGCAGAACATTATTTTAACTGTGCAAAGGTATGTTACATTTGTTTATGCTGCATTCTCTTAACAATGTAAAGAAGTGTTGCATCTGTTTCACTTTGCCTACCCCAGGCACCTGATTGGTCTAATACAGAGCTGACTCGGGAGAAGAGGCGAGCAAGGCTGGCAGGCAGACAGAATAAACAGGAGGAGAAATCTAGGATCAAGAGAAAAACAAGGGAGACACCTGGGGCCAGAAGCCAGGCAGCCACCACCCAGACACAGAGAATCAGTGAAAGCAAGATAGACAGAAGAAAGGTGATAAACCTTGAGACAAAAGGTAAAGAGAAACAGGTTAATTTAAGTTAAAAGAGCTAGCCAGAAATGAGCCCCGCATTCAAAACTAATAATAAGTTTCCATGTCATGATTTTTCGAGCTGGTTGGTAACCCAAAAGGAAAAGCCTGGTACACTTCTCTCTCAATTTTTGATTTTATTACACTACCCTTATGCTATGTAAGATTACCTCTGTTTTTTCCACTAGTAAAGCTTGGTTGGCTTGGGATGTGGTCTGTTTTAGATGTGGTCACAAGGACTGCCGAGATTATGTATTCATACCCTTTAGATGGAATATTCTGTGGACAGATGTAAGGTGCGTTTGGGTGATGGTTTACCTCTGGCTTTAGCTTGGATAAACTCTAGAGATGAAAGCCAGGTCTTTAAGTCACTCTTTCTAGCATTTCTGGAGGGCTGTTATCATCTTCATTCCCATCATCATCATCATCCACTTCCTCAAAGAGGGTCTTGGAGTCTACTCCATCATTTTTGGTGCTGCTGGAGGGAAGGAATGGAGGGATTTTCTGCTCTTGTTTTCTTAAAACTAGGCTCCCAATATAATCTCTGGGAGTTTGGGAACCATTAACTCTAAGCCTTTGCCAATTATTTCCTTCTACAGTGCTTGCTAGACATACTGTTCTGTTAGGATAGGCTAACCTATTCTATGCTAAATTGAATGTGTGTTATGTAGCATGATTTCTTCTTTAAAGGATGCATATAGCTGGGTGATGGTGGTACATGCCTTTAATTCCAGCACTGGATAGGCAGAGATAGCAAATCTCTGAATTTGAGGTCAACCTGGTCTACAGAGCAAGTTCTAAGACAGCCAGGGTTACACAGAAAAACCTTGTCTCAAAAAATAAAAATAAAATAAAATGTATATAAGTAGGCATACATAAACTTGGCATGGTGCTGCACACGTTTAATCCCAGCACTCGAGGCAGAGGCAGACAGATGTCTGAGTTCAAGCCCAGCCTAGTCTACAAAGGGAATTCCAGGGCAGAGAAACACTGTCTCAAAAGAACCCCAAAATAAATAAGTAAAAAAAAAATACACACATATATATAGGTATATAGACACACACACTTTTTTGTGCTGCTGGGGATCAAATGCTGTAAAATAATTTTTTTGATATTTTTATAAAACCCTTTAAGATGACCAGAGAAACCTGGTGTGAAACCGTCAAGCATGGAGGGAGCCTGGAGATCACCAAAACCCACCCCTTGATGAGGACTGAATTGCCAGGACACCAACCCTGCCAGAGAGACACTCCGCCTTTGCCACTGCTAAAGAAAAGGCACTGATTCCCTTCTGATAGCTGTGACTCTGAGAAGCTGATTCTACTAGGTCTATAGCCAGAAAAGGTTATCTGTTCCAGGAAAGCATTCCTCTGCAAACTGGGGACCATCTCCCCAGAGGCATTTCAAGTTGCATGGTCTCAAAGCCTTTGGCTGTTCCTTATGGGGTTCATTTTTAGCCACCTAAACCAGCCTGGAAGCAGAGTTGAACATGGTGACCTTCGTTCCTCTTGTTTCTGAAGAGCTACTAACTAACTGGCATGACTACTAACTATCCTACCCTGAAAGGTGGATGCCGAATGTGGCTGGAACTCTGATGGCTAGAGACTGCTTTCTTCTAGAGCTTGTTTCTCACAGCATACCAACATGGGTCATGTCTCGGTCTTTCTGAAATTAAAACAGCCCCCTAATCTCTATCAGCTTTTCTTCTACCTTCTCAACATCCAGTCAGATTGTCTGTGTCTGTCTCCCGTGCCCTTCTGCCCAAAGCCACAGCCTCCCATCTTGATCATTTTCCTGTTCCCCTAATGGCGCACTGTCTGTCCTGTTGTCCTGTTTGAGGATCCCTTCTCACTCCATCCTGTGCTTCCTTCAAACACTGCTGTCCTCTAGAGCACCACCCTTAGTCACCTGCTTGCCATCATCTACTGCAGGGATTCCTTTCCTCCCTTTGGAATGTGATGAGTGCAGGTTCTCTGCCCAGATCCTGCAGGAAAACTCATCTCCAAACCCACAGTGTACACTGTACAGTGTCTGAAGTACAACTGCAGGTTCTTAGCCTGAAAGCTGTTTTTCCTGCCTGATTTTACCCTCACCTCTGGCTTTTCTGTTCAATCTCTCTTCCAGGCTTTTTGCTCTTAATTAAGGGATCACTGTCTGGTGCTGTCCTCTCAGCTCTAGCCCCACCCCCTCACCCCCAAGCCTGATGTCTGTCTATTCAGGCTCTTCACCACTGAGCAGAGAGCCAGCCTGGTAGCAGGTGCCTTACCGATCACACCAAGTGAGTGAGCATGTTCTCTTCTGCATCCCTCTGCCTCATCTCACATCAGCCTCAGAGGCGCCCTTCTGAAAAATGGATCCTTGTTCACTAGCTAGTCTTCAGTGCTGGGTAATTTCCAGGACCTTTCCTGAAAGTGGTCCTTGCTGACTGGTCTGGCTTTATCAGACCCTTCACTCCTCAATTCCTATCAGCTCTGGCCATCCACACTCCCTTGAGCTTCTCATGTGGAAATGCTGTCACTAGATTCCACACTCCATATAGCTCTGAAGGCCTGGCTTCCTCCTTTTTGACTTGCTAGCTCCTTCAAACCCATCTGGGCATCATTATCACTTGGGAAACATTCCCCCCTCACAGCTCTTGATTATCCATTTTGACATCTTGCTGTGGACTAATGGTTCCCAAAGCACAAAGAAATCACAGCACTGGCTACTTTCAGCTCAATATGGAAAGTCATTTCTGTTTCTTACTTGAGGGCAGGAATTGTCTCTGTTCTGCCTACCTGGGCTCACTCTAGGTGCCTAATAATTGTAAAGGGTTTCTCTAGAGAAGCAGAAGAGGGGTGACACTGTGCATTTAATTCTGTCTATTATCTATATTCTCTATCTCTACATGTCTGAGAGACTTCTTTTAATGAGCCAGCTTGTGCAGATATGCTTGTGGAGATATGGGGGCTGGCAAGTCTGAAGTCTTTTAATTATTTTATTTTCATGTGCATTTGTGTTTTTGCCATGGGGGTTGAGGTGAGACAGATGTGAGCTGCCATGTGGATTCTGGGAATTGAACCCTGGTCCTCTGGAAGAGCAGTCAGCGCTCTTAACCACTGAGCCATCTCTCCAGCCCAAAGTCTTCAGTTTTTAGGGCACGTCAACAGGCTGCAAGTCTCCCTTCTTCAAGGGGCCTTAGTCTTTTCTTTCAAAGCTGGTAGCATAATAAGCATATTTTGAAGGGTAATCTGTTTTACTCAACATTTGCTAATTTCAGTGTTAAGCTCATATTTTTAAAAAGGGCTGATAAATTTAAGAATATATGTATAATATATATAAATACATGTAAAATACATTTTAAAATATATAACAACAATTTTAAAAACAGAGGCTATAAATTTGGAAAAGAACAAAGAGACATGCATGGGAGAGCTTGGATGGAGTGCAGAGAAGGGGAAAATGATGTAATTATATTATAATCTCAAAAACAAAATCAGGGCTGGAGATAGAGCTCAGTGTAAGTATCTGCTTAAAGTTTGAATCCTTCAATTCCATCCTTAGGAACAAGCAACATATTTGCATAGTAACATGTAGGCTGGTGTTTGTCCACACCTGGACACCGTACCTGAGTCACCTTGACATGAGATTGACAGTGACCCTTAGCTTCCCCAGCTGTGAAATAAAGAGGAGTTGTCATGTTCCACGATTCCACAAAGACTCAGCTGGCAATTATCTGGCTTAGACTTGACTTCCACTCACAAGTGATCATTCAGTTTCTACAGTTCTGTCAAGGAAGGTCATTGTTAACTACTTACAGACGAGGAGACTGAGACAGAGACTTACCGAGCAGCAGAAAGATGGGCTAGCCTTGAGGCCCAGAACTGATCCATCTGGGCCTCAAGAGTCATCTTTGAAAGTTGGGAAAAAGGAAATGGCAGAAGCAGCTGACCTTAGAGGTGTAACCTACCAGGGCACACGGTAGGCCTGGTGTGACCAGTGACAGACAGGATATTCATTATGTCTATCCATCCATCCATCCATCCATCCATCCATCCATCCATCCATCTTCTATTGTGTCTAAGTGTGTGAGTTCAGGCCTGTATATGACACAGTGCATATGTGGAGGTCAAAGAATCAATTCTATCCTGTCACTTTGGGGGATCCAAGGCTCAAACTCAGGTCGTCAGTCTGGCACACAAGCACCCTTGCCCAGTGAGCCACCTTGCCAGCCCATCCTAGGAAGTGTTGGATGTAATTTCCCTTTTCCAGTAGAGAGACTACAAGTATGGCCAGGTCTTGACACCTGGTGGATTAAAAATTAGGAACTTGAAGTCTGGTATACTTTTCAGACAGTAAAGGTGGCAAGCATGTACATTAAACTGGAAAATCTGAGCTGCTGCTCTTACTTGCTTGAAGTCACATGGACGGAATGTTGCCAGGATGTTCTCATACAGATCTACCCTGGATCTAGGTCTTCATGTTTCTGCCAGACTGTGCTGCCAAAACTCTTCAGTGGAAGAACTAGAAACAGCACAGCTTCTGGTGAGGCGCACAGCTTCTGGTGAGGCGTTCTGTTTACCTGACTTGGTATGGTTGTTTCTCTGCAACATCCCAGAAAATATAGTGAGGTTTAAGGGCACTGGAGGAATCTTCAGATCAGAAAGCAGTCTGCAAGCCACCTCTGCCAGGCTTGTTAAGAAGTCAGACACCCTAGGCTTTTCCATGATTGAAAAAGGAGGTGACTGAGTACTTAAAGCTGAGGACTGCTCATCCTTAAATGCCTTCTGATTTTCCCATTCTCCTTTACTTACTCTGGGTCTCAGGGTTTGGAGGCAGTGGTAGTGGGGGGACCTACCCCCTTGCCAGTTTCCAGGTCATTTGGTCCCTATTACTCCAGCCCCTCACTTCTATCACCTCATGCTTTACTATGGATTTTGACCCTCTGCCTCCTTCTGGGTCTTCCTGCCCTTGTGGATAATGCAGGATAATCTCATCCAGGGCTTGGATGCATCTCAGTGGCAAAGCACTTGCTTAGCATGCACAGGCCTTGGATTCTATCCCCAACACATTAAAAAAGAATCCTCTTGAATTCCCTTAGTCATGTCAACACAGTCTCTGTGCTTATGCAATACATCACAGGTTTTATGGGAAGCTGCTGCTCAGCTTGCCACTAAGGGTGCCAGTTTATACTTTTAAATGTTTTAACACAAATTATGAAAGGAAAGGTTGGAGGTAGCTGAGGGGTTAAGAGCATGCGTTCTTCTAGAGGACCTGAGTTCAGTTGGCACACTAGGTAGTTCATAACCACCTGTAACTCCATCACCCTTTCCTGGACTCTAAAGGTACCAGGCATGCATGTAGTGCACTTACATATATGCAGGCAAATAATTATACACCTAAAGAACTCAATCAATGCTAGGAAAATGGAATCTCAAGAGATAAATTCCAAGTGAATTCCTCCACCTCCACACACATGCACTCACACAACACACATGCATAAATTGATACAAAATCAAATTAAAAATAAAACCAAACAGTAAACAACTACAAAGAAAATTTAAGATAAAAAAATTGGCTGGTGATGGTGTCACACCTTTAATCCCAGCATTCAAGAGGCAGATGCAGAGGTAGGTGAATTTCTGAGTTTGAAGCCAGCCTGGTCTATAGAATGAGTTCCAGAGTAGCCAGGGATACACAGAGAAACTCTGTCTTGAAAAAAAAATTTTTGCTTATCCTAAGAGCTAGGGATATAGTTCAATGATAAAACATTTCCCTGGAATACACGACCTGATGATCCTTAGCACAGGAAGTTAAAAAAAAAAAAAAAAAAAGACTAACCCTCCCATGTTGGTCAAACACCATGAATTGCCCTAGTCATATTACACTGGTCATAATCTTTTTATATATACACCAGAGTAAGAAGCTGATTGTATGTATTACAAGACACACTGATCAGGCAGTAACAGGAATACCACCTGCAGGCTGGCCATAAATTCTTGACCTTTTCCTCAATCACTAAGGTAATACCTAGACTTTCACTTGAAAGAAAGACAAAATAAATTGTTTAGGTCACAAGAAATAGTTGCTTAAAGAACTCATCAGTAGAGAAGAATAAGAAAAGATTTTTGGTTGTGAGCCTAGCCTTTAACAGCTGAGCTATCTCTCCAGCCCAAGAAAAGACTTAAAAATAAACTTTTTTTTCCTCCCCTAAGATAGGGTTTCCTGTCAGGAACAGCCCTGTCTTGGAACTTGCGTGCTTAGGAGTTCTCAGGAGGGATTCTGAAGGGTAAATATGTAAGGTCTGTCTTCAAAGTAAGCACATGGGTGGGATGTTTGGGAGATAATCCAGCTGTCACCTTGATTAGTGCTGGACCACAGGCAATGATGGTGTGGTGGTGTTGGTATTTTTGGTGGGGTGACTAAGCTAGGCTCAGGCTTGGCTGACAATACATACTATGTTTGACCAGAACTTAGTAAGGTATGCTACTATTTGCCTAAATGACATTTTAAAAACAACTTTTAAATATTTATTTAAAAATGTTTGTGTGTGTCCTATGAGTGCAGGTGCTGAGGCCAGTTCCATCAGTCTAGGCAGGCACGAGTAGCCCCTGTGGGTGGTGGGAACTGAACCTCCGTCCTCTGATGGGGCAGTACAGTAGTCTAAGCCACTGAGACAGCTCCCTAGTCCCACAAATGACATCTCAAAACACAATTTTATGAGCACAAAACCCCAGAGTCCACTGTGCTGTCAGCTTTGTGTCTTTCAACATTAAGGGAGATGCGTGCACTTGGCTCTCTGTCTCAGTGTCTTGGCTCAAATGTTCTGTGTTGGTGGTAGGGCAGACACCATGGCAGGCAGTGTGGAGCAGAGGCCAGGGAGGAGGACCCACCTTTATACAACAAACTCACTCATGGAGCCCAGGCTGGTCTTGAAGTTAAAGTCACTCCATAGAGGGCTGGAGAGATGGCTCATCGGTTAAGAGCAATGACTGTTCTTCCAGAGGACCTGAGTTTGATTCCCGGCATCCACATGGCAGCTAACAACTGTCTGTAACTCCAAGAGCTGACACCCTTACACAGTTATACATGCAGGCAAACCACCAATTTACATAAAACAAAATAAATATTTAAAAAAAAAAAAGTCACTACATAGTGAGGATGACCTTCAGCTTCGGATCTCCCTGCCTCTACCTCCTGAGTACCGGAATTACAGGCATTCGCCACCATTCAGTCCTTGTTCACTGGGTGCTGAGGCTTGAATCCAGGCTTTCACATATGCTAGCCATGACTTCTACCAACTGAGCCACATCTCCAGCTCTAAGTCCCATTTCTTAGTACCAATTTTCTGCATTAGCTCTCAACATCCAAAATACCTGTGATAAACCAACTCAAAGAAGAAAGGCTAAGAGACACATGCTTATAATTCTTGCATTTAGGAGGCTGAACAAGGGGGCTATGTTAATTTTAATATTAATTTAAGACATGTTATATTTGTTTGATTAAATAAAACTAACCTGGGGTCAGGAGCCTGAGTCAACAACTAGCTGGCAGAAAGTGATGGGGAAGAACCATGTGTAGCTAGGGTTCTTAAGTGGGGGCTGAGCAGAATACACTATTTGGGGGGAGCTGTAAGCTAGCAGAGGTTAGCTACTTGCTATTCAGCCTCTCTGAAGAAGCAGAATTTCACCTTAACATTTGAATCCTGAGCTCTATAGAGGGATAGATCTGGGTAAAGTTCCTTTTAGCAGCCATGACAGAGCCAATAATGGTAGCTGTGGAATTGCAATTTCCGATTAGGACAGCAGTTGCTTAAGGGGAAGCTACCGAAATTAATGAAAAACAAAAGAGCTATTTGAATTCAGTCCTAACTATTGCATATTGAGTTCTAGGCAAGTCTAGATTACATAGCCAGATCCTGTCTTAAAAACAAAACAGAAAAAGGTTAGTCAAATGACTCTTAGGTAAAACACGTCTGTTGTAAGCCTGTGACCTGAATTTGATTCCCAGAATCCACATAAAAGATAAGAGAACTGACTGTTTCACAAAGTTGTTTCCTCACCTCCATGTACACACACACACACACACACTCTCTCTCTCTCTCTCTCTCTCTCCCCAAAGGGAGAACTTGGGACTTACAGTTGATTGAGAAGTCTTAGTCCACAGTTGCTTGACAGAGCTTTTAGGCCTGTGGTGAGGCAGGATACCAAGGCATGAGTATGTGTAACAGGGCCACAGACCTTAACAGGCTTCTGGACCTTAGCACAACTGTCACCATGATGGAAATACCATTCAGGTCATAAAACATTATATAGCACCTCCTGTCAAAACTAACACAAAGACCTAGTCCATCAAGGTCCACAGCTCTGGGAATGTCTAAGTTTATATAAATGTACTAACCTTGCTCTTTGGTTTCTGTGGTTCCACTTCTGGCTAATGTCAACCCAGAACATGGTTTTTGTGTTTAAAAATGCTAAAAAAAAAAAAAAAAAAAAAAAAAAAAAAAAAAAAAAAAAAAAAAAAAAAAAAAAAAAAAAAAAAAAAAAAAAAAAAAAAAAAAAAAAAAAAAAAAAAAAAAAAAAAAAAAAAAAAAAAAAAAAAAAGCTACAATGGGATTCCCAACACACAGTGTAAGCCCCAGCCAGCTAAGGAAAACTTTCTGTTTGCTTAAATCCATGTCTGAGCAGTCTTCTCTGGTGGCTACCCTACATGTGACATGAAGACTGCTTGGCTCAACTGCTAAAAAGTTGAGTACTAGCTTTTCTAACAGATTCCAACCTCGACCCAGTAAGACATTAACCCACAAATAATTAATCCACTGATGAGATCAATACCCAAAGCCCACCTGTGAGCACTACAGCTTAGGGGAATAAGCCATCAACACCTGGACTTTGGGTCCATTTGAAAGCCTGAGTGTAGTAGGGTAGTGCCCACCGATAATCCCAGGCTAGATAGTAAGACACCAAGACATAACCCTCCAAGCTGTAACGTGCACTGTGTTTGCCTTGTCAATATTTGACAAACCTAAGCTTTTATTGTGACCCTTGGTTGGTCGTCAGTTGTATAGGGGTAGCACCTTACATAGCTCAGAATAATTAATAAAACCCAAGACCTACCTTTAATGGCTCTGTTAACCTCCGGAGTGTTTCCAAATCAAATCAATGTTTTCAATTTCTTGAGCTATTGTCTTTCTTCCTTAGCTGCTTGTCAGTCTTGCCATTAACACCCCTTTTAAAGGTGGGTATGTCTAGAGAAGTGGTTCTCAACATGGGAGTGGAACCCCTTTGGGGGTTGCATATCAGATATTTATATTACAATTTATAATAGTAGCAAAATACAGTTATGAAATAGCAATAAAATAATTTTATGGCTTGGGGATATCACACATGAGCAACTGTATTAAAGGGTCGCAGCATTAGGAAGGTTGAGAACCCCACTGCAGAGATAGACATTAAATGTAACCCACAAATGCAAGAAATATATGTCAGCTTAATTTTTCTAGTAGCCACAATTAAGAAAAACCATGCACTTTTTCTTAACGTGTGTGTGTGTGTGTGTGTGTGTGTGTGTGTGTGTGTGTGTGTGTGTACATGCACGAGTGCTTTTATAATAGGGTCTCTTATAGCCCAGGCAGACCTGGAACTCACTAGTTGAGTAGGACCTTTTAGATGGGTGGTGGTGGCGGCCCACACCTTTAATCCCAACACTCTGGAGGCAGAGGCAGGCAACTCTCCATGAGTTGAAGGATAGCCAGAGCTACATACCTGTCTTGAAACAAACAAAAGACCTTGAACTCTTGCTGATCCTTTTGACTTAGCCTACCAAATGCTGAGATTACAGGCATGTGTCACCACCTCTAACCAGAGTATTTTGCAGCCAACTAGGAAGGAGTGTAAACTCTAACTTCCACTTGTAAACTGTGACACTAAACGTGGCACTTAACTCTACACTTCAGCTAGCTTCCTCTCCGTTTTCTGTGAGGCTCGGGCATGGCCCAGGGCAACACTCTATCAAGGGTAGCTTCACTCACATCTGTGTTTGGTCAGCTGTGCCCGACTGGAGCAGGAACAAATGGCAACAAACTCCCTGTGGTTCCAATCTACAGTCCTCAAGCAGAGCTCAACGAGAGCAAAAGAGTTTATTTGAAAAAATTACTATGTATTGAAAATATACATTAGAAATTATTACATACGTCCATAGCATCCCCCACCCCCACCACAAAAGTAGAAATATCTGCTTGCTATGCTAATGCCATAAGGAAATCCAAACCAAAAGAAAATCACCAGCAGTTTCTCCTCCTCATGTGCTGAGATGAGGGGAAAGGTGGACTGTATGTCAGTCAGTAGGAATTCAGCAAGTCCCAGTCTTCCACTGCCAGACACACACACTTCTGCTTGGCCGACTGTGGCGGGCTCTGCTCCTGTTCTGACTCCTCAAAAGCTCTCTTCTTGCTCTTCTTTGATTCTTGGCTCAACATTGGTCCATGGCAGTCTGGAGCCTTCTCCCTATAGAACTGGAGTTTTCCAGAAGAGTTCATGTGGGTGTCTACCAAGGGACATTTCCTGGAGGCTTCTGAGAGAGCTCGTTTCTGATCTGTAAGAGTATCAAAGGGCTGGTGAGGAGTTTTCTGTGCTGGTAGGCAGATACCCTATGGTGGCAGAGGTTTAAGTGAGTCTAACTAATATGCCAAAAATGACACAGGAATAAATAAATAATGTATATACCTAGTCAGTGTCAGGCACTCTCTTCAGAGCTCAGGAGTTGTTGGCTGTCTTCTTCCTTTCAGAACCTGGACTTGACCAAGCCTCTGAGGCATGTGATCCACCCCTATCGTGAGTGTCTGGTATGCCCTGGGATTCTTTTTTTTTTTTTCTTCTTCTTCTTTTTGTTTTTATTTTTTTTTTTTTCGAGACAGGGTTTCTCTATGTAGTCCTGGCTGTCCTGGAACTCACTCTGTAGACCAGACTGGCCTCAGACCCAGAGATCATCTGCCTTTTGAGGGCTGGAATTAAAGGTGTGTGACACAATGCCTGGCTGGCCTAGGATTCTTATTTTTGTCATTTCTGTTTCCTTCAATTTATCAGTTAATTCTTATTTTAAATGACAAAATAAACACAACAGAATTCACTGTTTTAACCTATCTTAACCTATCTCCAGAACTCTTCTTTTTTCAGACAGACCTGGATGGACTCAGGGCCTTAAGCATGCCAGGAGCATTCTACCACCAGCTGCAGCCCTTGACCCCCTGTCAAATAAAGATTGTCTGAGGATCAGAGGACAGAGCCAGCCAGAGTTAACCACAGAGGTCAGGCAGTGGTGGCACCTGCCTTCAATGCTCCTCTGGAGGCAGAGATCCTTCTGGATCTTTGTGAGTTTAAGGCTAAACAGAGACCGGCAGTGGTGGTGCACACCTTTGATCCTAGCACTAGGAAGGTAGAAACAGGAAGTGATCTGGCTGGGCCTAGAAAGGAATATAAGGCAGGAGGAGACAGGAGTTCAGCCCAGTGCTTCCATTTCCTTTTCATACAGAGCTCTGGTTCCCCTCCCCTATTCAGTCTGAGAATTCCTGGAGACAGGATCTTCCCCTTTCAGCCTAAGGAGTGGCTAGGTGAGAAGTGGCTGTGGCTTGTTCCTGTCTCTGATCTTTTAGCTTTTCCCCAATATCTGGGTCTGGGGTTTTATTGTAAGATCAATTAGGATTGATTCGTATAACACCCTCCAGGACACTTTATTGCCTCCATTATTGTGTGTTTGTGGGTAGGACACACATGTGCCACAGTGCATGGACAGAGGTCAGAGGACAGCTTTCAGAGTTAGTGCTCCCCTTCGACCATGAGATCTGGGATCAATCTCAGGCAGCATGCTCGGTTTGCATGGCAAGCACTTTTACCCAATGAGCCATCCTACCAGCCCCAGACTCTTTACCTTGTCAATTAAAAGTCTGTAGTATTAAACAGGAACTCCCCACTCCCTCCCTCCAACCACTACTCTTTTTTCATGAACCTGATGCTCTGGGAAGCTCACAAAGGAACAATCATAATACAGTATTTGTCCTTTCATGATTGCCTTATCTATATCATGTAACATGTCTTCAAGGCTCATTTATCAAAGCATCCTTACTTTTAAAAGATAAAAAACATATCATTTTTAACTGTATGTATATGTATAAATATGTACACAAGAATGCAGGCATCTGGGGAGACAAGCTATGTTGGGTCCTCTAGAACTGGAGTTTCAGGTAATTATGAACCACCTGATATGGCTGCTGAGAACCAAATCTAGAGGCTCTGGAAGAACAGCATGCACTCTTAACCACTGGGCCATCTCTCTAGCTCAAAATGTCCTTACTTATATAAATACTGCATTCTGTTTATCCATCTGTCTGTTGATGAGTACTTGGATTTCACCTCTCTTTTTTCTCTATTGTGTGAGATTGAATTCAGGGCCTGGTCCATGGTAGGCAGCCCTTGACCACTGAACTACATCTCTAGTTCTGCTTCCACCTGTGGGTGACAATCTGTGTTGTTTTCTTTTGTGCTACTACCAGTCTTCTTTGGGATGAGACAGGCACAAATAATCAAAAGCAACCTTCTTCGTGGTGGTGTTCACACTGTAAACTACGTTAAGGAAATAATTTGCCTTAGTGTCATAAGTAAGACAATTAATTTTCCCACAGAGAGAAGATAAGCTGAGTGTTTTAAGAGTGTAAAACAGAAAGTTTCTCACAGAAGTACTGAGCTGCCTTCCGAGGCTCTGTGTCTTTCCGTTGCCGTACGGCTTCCACGCTCACTCGCTCCCACTGCAGAACGATCTGAAAGAAATGTGGAAACATTTAAACCCAGACAAAAACTTACCTTTTTAATCTCAAACTTTTCTGCCTTGGTCTTCTCCTCTTGGTTCTCTCTCTCTCTCTCTCTCTCTCTCTCTCTCTCTCTCTCTCTCTCTTGTAACAGGGAGGTAAGCACTATACCTTTGAGCTAGTCTAGTCTTTGCTCCCTTTCTTGAAACACAAACCCATTGATAATTTTTTTTTTTTAAAAAACTTTATTTATTTATTTATTTGCCTTGGTGTTTGCCTGGAACTGGAACTACAGACAGTTGTTAGCTGCCATGTGGGTGCTGGGAAATGAACCCGGGTCCTCTGGAAAAGCAGAGGGTGCTCTTAACCGCTGAGCCATCTCTCCAGCCCCGATAATTTTGTTTATAAGAAGTTAGACTGAACATGCAAATAGGATGGATCAGCATATCTATGTGATACAGGCCAGTATGCTGAATCCACTTCTGCTCAGTTCCATTCCTGTTCTAAGCTATGAATCAACTGCATGAATCTCACATCCTTTAAACACTAAAATCTAAAATCTTGGTTATAGTACCTTTCACACACGCAAGACCCTTCTTATGCATTGAAACAAATCTGTAATAACTCATCTTTCCTATGTTTGTAGGATGCCAAAATTTTTATATTCTCATAGCACTTCAATTTCTTTTTTTTTTTTTTTTTTAATTTTTAAAACTTTATTTATTTATTTGCCTTGGTGTTTGCCTGGAACTGGAACTACAGACAGTTGTTAGCTGCCATGTGGGTGCTGGGAATCGAACCCGGGTCCTTCGGAAGAGCAGACGGTGCTCTTAACCGCTGAGCCATCTCTCCAGCCCCAGCACTTCAATTTCTATTTTTAACTGTTACAAATGTATTTTATTTATTAACTACTGTTAACTCTTTAGAAAAAATTAGACTGAATATAAACTATATGTGACAGAATAAAAAGTAAAAGATAATTTCAACATAACTTGAGTAACAAGGACTTTGCATTCAATATTTCTTAATGCAATGTAACAATCATAATGACGATAAATGAGGACAAACACTTGCAAGATACAGAACAGTTCAAGCATTAAGAATACAGACCTAGCATGGTAGAGCACACCTATAGTTCCAGAATTGTGAATTTGAGCCCAGCCTAGGATACACAGTGACACGCAAGACACAAATAAAACCACAAACTATACGAGTACATTTACTAGCCAGAGGGCCTTTAGCTTTAGATTAAAATTTTTTTTAAATACTTATTTACTATGTATACAATATAATAGAAGAGGGTACCAGATGTCATCATAGATGGATGTGAGCCACCATGTGGCTGCTGGGAATTGAACTTGGGACCTCTAGAAGAACAGTCAGTGCTCTTAACCTCTGAGCCATCTCTCCAGCCCTAGATTTAATTTTAAGCTTAGTAATGGCATGAATTCTACAGGGCTGTTGTAAGGATCGCACAAATGGTTGATCCTGCTGTTCATCATGCAGAAAGCACTTGAAACATGTTAGTTATGGACCCTTCAATGATATCTCCTGGTTATAGAAAATGGGTACTAATCTAAGGGAAAGCCAATAAATTAATTTGGTAATCCACTAACAAAAACAGAAGGGCTATAACTGAATATAGGAAAAAAAGCAAGTTTGGAAAAACTGACTTTTGAGGTGCCAGGAAGAAACTTGTAGATATGATCTGGGGATACATATGGTTTCTGATAGATGTGAATAATTCTTTCAGGACACTAAGAAACCTAAGATCACCAGTGGAATAGAAGTGTAAAAGAAAAAAGAAAGGAGGAATCAGCTAAAACAGAAAAACCCTAAGGCATGCATGTTTATTTTAAAGGTCACATAAAGCCACAGAAGGTTAACACTGGGCTAGCTGGCAATTTCCAGAGACAGAAGTGGAGGCTGAAAGCAGACTCCAAGGGAAAGCAGCAAAGAGGCAGAGAGCTAGAACAAACAGAGCAAGCTGTACTGGGGGTGAAGAGCTCCCTAGAGTAAGGATAACTGATATTTACATACAGAAAGACATCACCACCAGAGGGTGACACTGTGACGTGGTAGTAAGGAAGTAAGGGAACTATAATAAACATGACACAGGAAGCTGACAGCCTTTAGGAAAAATAAACAAGCACTGAAATAAACCCCCATACTTGTTTCCTTTAGAAAGAAGGGAAGTAGAATAGAAGTAGAGGAATATGGAGACAGAAAAGGAAGTGGGCCCCTGTTAGACAACCTCCCTCCTGCGAAGAATTAGCAGGAGGCCAGGAAAGCAACCTCTGGAGCCCTGGAGGTCCCAGGTGACAGCAGGAAGCTATGCTGGCCCGATCAACTTACTTTGAGGTCACAGTGCTAGGTGTTTTACTTGATCTTTACTGAACCCAAAAAGAAACCCTAGTTTCTTACATTGGGTTTATAAGGCACAACTCTCAAATCTCAGTCTCTGACTCCACAACCTATGCTCTTTCCACCATGACACTTGCTACCAGCTTATAAGAGGTCTTGGTAAGAGCATCCCACATGTGTCCAAGGGCTCTAGACACACCTAGGATGCAACCTGGGTTCCATTCTGGCAATTACTGCATCATGCCCCGTCTGGAGACAGCTTCAAGTGCTCTTAAATTACAGACACAGGTCTCCCTTCTTATCTACAAGGAGGTGATGAGATCCTCAGGCAGCCGAACAGGTTCACCATCATGCCTTCTGGCTCAGAGCCAAGAGGGTACTCATGACAAAGTCATGCATGTTTCCACCAGGAAACAACAGTGTCTGAAGGGGAAAGGTGCCCCATATAGGTGAGCTGCTATCTAGCTATCTACCTGGTACCTTCTGACTTTTTATTCAAGGCTGTACTTTACCAATCTGGAGAAAGGCAATATGAAACCAAGAGTCAAAGTCCAGTTCTTTCACTGGCAAATGTCAAGAGAGAGAGAGAGACTAAGAGGCTCCCTCACTGAGGCTATAGAATAAGAAATAAGTCCCCCAAAAAGTATGATTTGAACCCTTTACAGTGTGACATCAGTTAATTCTCTCTGGAGTACAGCACACTGTTAAGAGTCAGCAAACCATAATTTATTTATTTTCTGAGTCATTTGTAAAATAAGACAGCATTTTAGGCATGACATCTAGTCTATCAATCCTAGCAGATAAGTACTAAGACCTGACATCCAGTATTAACTCCTTAAGTAGATGGATCACTAACAGTATATCATCATTGCTGACTAACATGAAGACTTCAACTAAGCCAAAAGAGTATCAAGAGGGTTAATATTTATTCGATTTTTAGGTACCTAGAATAAAAAATGAAATGCTGTAGTGAAAAGCCTGGAGTACCTGGTCAGCCCAGCCCTCTGTTTTGCAGTTACTATGATCAAATTCCTTCAAAGGCACTTTGGAATGAACAAGGCCTATGTGTGTCTGGAGCTTGTCCTTGACGGCTTTGATATCCTAGTGAGAGAGAAACACCAGAGACATATGAATACATTTTCTAATTATTACTTGCTTTTAATAGTAAAGACTACCATAAATTAGGTATGGTGGTACACATTTGTAATTCTAACACTAGGGAGACTGAGAATTCCCAACCTCCCTTGGCTGTCTAAGGAGACCAAAACACCAAAACCAGGTGGTCATGGTGACATATGCCTGGAATCCTAGAATTCAATAAGCTAAGGATTGCTGAGTTTGAGGCCAGCCTGGCTGCATGGGAAGTTCAAACCCAGGAAAGGCTACATAGTAACACTCTATCTCAAAAGAGTAAAACAAAAACAAAACCAGACCATCATAAATACTAGCTGTCCCTAAACACCAATTAATAGAAGCAAAGTACCAAGTCACAAAGTCTGTAAAAATAAAGGAAACCAAAAGCCTTACCTTTAGCCCTGTTCCAGAAATATCTAAGCAGTTCAGTTTTCTAAAAGAAAATAAGTATCCAATTCCAGCATCTGTGATCTCAGGGTTACCTGGATATCAAAAATAAGGCATATTCCGTCATTACTGTTGAAAAAAAAAGAAAAGAAACCAACCCACAGTAAACTCAGGAAAAAACACCCAGACAACAATAAAGAACAGAGTAGATGAACTTTGTAGAGCAAATTCAATATAAGGGTTTTACTTTCTCTGGTTACAATATTAAGCAGCCACACTAGATCCTTCACAGCTCCAACTGCCTAGGACTTGGATAATCGGAATACATAAGCAAGCAGTTATCCTCAATAACTCCATTTGAAGTTGCATAAAACTAATGAAACAGTTCATCTGTTCTGCTCATCACCATTTCACCTCTCAAGTAAGGGCATGTGTTTAGTTTGAAAAGACTTCCAATGTACTTACAAACAAGTACTTATGTTTTTCTAGGAGTTTTTCTTACATCAGAAAGGGTTGCTTTAGTCATTTCCTCTAAGAATGCTCTGTAAATTGTCAGCTATATAGCAGATGCTCAAAACTATTTACTGAATAGGTAACTTCCCTGGAAGGTACGCCTGGGGATTCAATAATGTTACTGTACAGAAGCCAAAAACCAAGTAACTTGCCCAAGGGTACAAAACTGTCCTCTGCCTGTGCCTCTGCAGTTTCTGTTCACTGGGAACCAACCCACCCTGCCAGGACGGTGTTACTGGACTCTTACTGCTGATTTCCTACCACTGAAGTCAATGAACCTGGTTAATCTTTTTTCTTCTTTTCTTTTCTTTCTTTCTTTCTTTTTTTTTTTTTTTTTTTAAGACAGGACTGTGTAACCACCCTGGCCCACCCTAGAAGCCACTCTGTAAACTAGGCTGGCCTTGAACTCACACAGATCTACCTGTTGCTGCCTCCTGAGTGGTAGGATTAAAGGCATGTGCCACCACTGCCTGATCTGGTTAATCTTAAATTACCACAACAGTGTATTTATTCAGATTCTTGTTAGATAAACACTGATGAAAAGAACCTAAATCACATACACCAAGGACCAGAGACTGAAAGGACAACAAATGTCCTTGGGTATGCTTTTTTTAAAAATTTTTTTTAATATTTATTTTTATTTTATGTGAATTGGTATTTTGCCTGCATGCATAACTGTGTAAGAGTGTCAGATCTTGGAATTACAGACAGTTGTTAGCTGCCACGTGGATGCTGGGAATTGAACTCTGGTCCTCTGGAAGAACAGTCAGTGCTCTTAACCACTGAGCCACCTCTCCAGCCACCCCCCCCTTTCTTATGTATGCTCTTAACGTGATAGAAGAGTTCAGATGGCTAAACACTGAGTGTCATGGGAATCTGAAAAGCCTTTTCCTCCCTGCAGGAAGAAATGACAGATGCTAAAGGCACTGGGCCAGAGGTCAAGAGCTGGCTTCAGTCCTGTCACTAGACTGCTGTGGCTCCTAGGAAGTCAGCTTGCCTTTAATTCTCTCAAACGACATTAACACCCCATAACTCACAAGACAAGTCTAGCAGCGTTAGATTCTCCAGGCCTCGTTTCATCACTCTCACTGGTGCTGTCATTTTCCGAATGCCGGCATCAGATAAGCAATTATCCTTCAAGTGGAGCTGAGTTACACTAGAGAAACAAAGTCCATAAAAGCATCACTTCAATACTGCTAGAGAACATGCTTTAAAACATTTCACTTAAGAACATACAATATCACCATCTCTAAATATTAGAAAAGTCCACCTGATTCCTACTAAGCTGCTGTTTTCCACTCTTCTTTCCTGCTGCTGCTGCTGCTGTTCTTGATCGTCCATAAATTTTTAAAAATAAATTCATGTGTTCAGCGTTTTGCCTGCATGCATGTCTGTGAACCATGCGTGTTGCCTGCATGCATGTCTGTGAACCATGCGTGTACCTGGTACCTGAGGAAGCTATAAGAGGGCATAAAATACAATCCCCTGGAACTGGAATTATAAATGGTTGTGAACTGTGTAGGGCTGGGAACTGTACCCAGGTCCTCTCCAAGAGCAGCAAGTGCTCTTAACCACTAAGCGGTCTTTCCAGTCCCAACTCTTGTTACATGTACTTATTTTTTTGTGTGTGACTAGTGGGAGGGACATGTATGCTGTAAAAGTGAGGGTCAGAGGACAACTGTGGGGGCTGGTTCTTTCTCTACCATGTGGTTCCAGGGATTGAACTCAGCCCATCAGGCATGGTGACAAGTGACTTTACCCAATGAGCTATGTTTCCAGCCCTCATTTTTTTTTTTTTTTATACTTTGCTATATTAAGCTAGAAATGGACAAATAAGGGACAACATTTTTCAATCCTGATGGTTTCAATTACTAACAGATTAAAAATGGTTATTTAGGAGAAAAAAAAATCAATTACCTTTCCTAAGAGTTACCCAATCTATATTGCTATAACAAGTAAAGAGAGGCTAAAAAACTATTTTAGAAAAATAATTAGTAAATAAAACACAGGAAACCAAGTGGCATTCCTTGAGATGATTTCATTGGGTCATCCATTTAAAAATAAAATAATCATTTAAAGTGACAAGGGTCGATACCTAGACAGGGCTTCATTGGTGAGATGTTCTAAAAGTTCATGCTCATCTCCAAGCTTGCAACAGGAAAGATCCAGGCGGGTCAGCTCCCGGAAAGACTTGATCTCTTCAAGTTTTTCTGCAATCACCAAATACCTGTGCAGTGTGAATAGCAATCAATAGTTTGTCTTTATGTTTTAGAACTTAGAATGTGTAACCTTGTAGCCCAGTCAACATGTCATCATCCCAGAGTGCCATGTAATAAGCTCACATCACTGACAACTGTATCACATGGGTTGACTAATTAATAAATATTTCAAAAGACTTTGTACATACATGATGATGGAATAAACATTCTGAATAAATACAAGTATATGAGCAAAAGCAAGTCACAAGAAAAAACATAGTTTGTAATTAGTCAGACCTTAGGAGTAGTGCTGAGATTCCATCTGGGAATTTCCAAACTCTTTATTATACTCAAAATTTCAATTACACTCTAAACTCATAAATCTCCTGCCTCAATTATAGACATAAACTCAAGCTTTAATCTGTATATGCTCAAAAATAATTCAAAACTATGTAGCAGATCACATTTTATTTTTCTACTGAGTCTCAAACGTGAGCACTTATCCACAGCACTGGGCTCTGATACCCTAACTACCCTGAAAGCATGTGGCAGGAAGACTCTCATTTAGATGCTTACAAGGTCAAGCTATGAACAAGAGTGACTTAATGACACGGAGCAACTTGCCAAGCAGTTATCAACAAGTATCAGGGAGGCCTCTGGAGAGGAGATCAAAGTGGCATTCCACAGCCTTGCTGGGCTCTGCCCTGCCTACTAGCTCTTCATCTACTTCTGATGAGGTCAGTGGGGAAAAAATTAAAGGAATTAGGGGTGGCAGGACCAGGACAGAAGAGGTTCTAGAGATACTAGGAAAGCCTGACAGTGGCAAGAGCATCTACTTGGCTCTTGGAGGTCTAGAAGTTTCTGCAGCAGAAGAGTATGCTAGGGTTAGTTAGAGTACTGCTCTCTTACTCAGCCAAAAAGATACCCAAAAGGTCGAACTCTTTCCTTCCTATAGCCAACTGAAACTAATGGTACTCAAACTGGCCTACTAGGTTTGAGGTACTGGGACTCACTTTAAATTAAAAAGTTTAAGCTGCCCAGAGACAGCTCAACCTGAGACACAAGTAAGCATTTACAGTTGCACTGTAAAGAAAGCTGTTTCTACCTTCCCATCACAATACTGAAGTGTGTTAACGAGGATTTAGGGGATTACTAACAATTAGAAAAAGGAAAACACACATCCTTTGATCAACTACCAAGGATTTTTAGTAACTCTGAAATAAGAACATAATATTGTATAATGTGATTAAGAAACATTTCAGAACTCGAGGCTAATAAGGACCAACATTCTAGGCACAGATAATACCAAATGCTAATCTAGGCCTATGGCTCCAGATTCTTGCCTGCAGCTAGAATTCCAAACAACCTTACAAGGCCAGAACAGAAAAACAGCAGAACATACATACATATTTTAGTGTCAAACAGACTTGAGTTTGACTTCTTTTTATTGTATTTGGAGGGTAGGTGAGAGACGTGGTGAGAGAATGAGAGGAGCTGGTTCTTTCCCCATGGTCAGGCTGGCATCATCGGAGGTAAGTGCCTTTCCTTATCCACTGAGCCATCCTGCTGGTCACAGTTTGTATTCTAACAGCTTTAATTACTTGCTCCATCACTTACCCCTTCTGAATTTTTCAAGCTATAAAACTACATCTCCCTATTCCTATTTATTAAGAAAACCAAGCACGGGGCTGGAGAGATGGCTCAGAGGTTAAGAGCACTGACTGTTCTTCTAGAGGACCTGAGTTCAATTCCCAGCAAAACCACATGGTGGCTCACAACCATCTATGATGAGGTCTGGTGCCCTCTTCTGTAAAACTGTATGCATAATAAATAAATAAATCAAAAAAAAGAAAACCAAGCACTTAAAAAGTATATGGCTAAAATATTAAAAAAAAAAAAAAAAAAAGGGCTGGAGAGATGGCTCAGCGGTTAAGAGCACCGTCTGCTCTTCCAGAGGACCCGGGTTCGATTCCCAGCACCCACATGGCAGCTAACAACTGTCTGTAGTTCCAGTTCCAGGCAAACACCAAGGCAAATAAATAAATAATAAATAAATAAAGTTAAAATATTAAAAAAAAAGTATATGGCAGCCTTTGAACATCCTTTAAACAGTGATTACTACTTCATTAAAACAGGGTAATATCTTAAGGAAAATATACTTGTTCTTTGTGACTACCATTAGGATTAAAACACAAGTAAGGAGAGTTTGGTTTAGCTAAAGTCCAGCTGTAAAGACATTGGTTTCTCCTTTTGGTAGCAGCTTCTGAGCCTAACACCAAGACCATAAACAAATGGCTCACCTGCCTGATTCTCTAATTTTCAATTATTTTCTCAGAGTCCTTCTCGTTGGCCTGACCCCCTTTGTGTTGGTTCAGCCGCTGCCACAGTAGTTCTGGGCTGCAAACATCCCCACAGCTCCTGCTCTTTAATGTTCTGTGCAGTCAAGAGTGTTTAGGTCACAACTGAAAACTAACTTATACATGAATAAAAATGCAAAGTTTGGAATCACTTTAGCAAAATACAATCCGAAAGATTATGCTGAAAATATTCCCCATATTATAAATATTATCATCATAAGGTACATGGGGAAAAGATTAAGAAACTACATTAAATACAAAGAAAAACAAAAGCAATTGCAATATTCCTACGGACATTAGAAAATTCTTTTCTTTGGACAATATACAAAAATATTTTTAAAACAAAATTTAGGGTTAAGATGGAAAAAAATTAAGTCTCCCAAAATTACATTAAATTCAATCATTAGTACCACATGAAAAAAATTAATGTTTTTAAAAAATGGGATCTGGTTGGGTGTGATGGATCATGCCTTTAAATTCAGCACTCAGGAGGAAAAGTCGGGTGGATCTCTATGAGTTCCAGGACAGCCAGGTGGGTTACAGAGAAACCCTATCTCAAAAACAAAAACTTAAAAAAAAAAAAAAATTCTGGCAGCCAAGATGACCCAGCGGGTAAAGCATTTGTCATTCAGGTTTCAGGACTCAAGTAAAATCCCTATAAAGGTGGAAAAAGTAACTAAGTCCACAAAGTTGCTCTCTAATCTCCATATGTTGTGGCACACTACACATGCTACAGTATACATACACCTACTCACACATACAATAATAAAACTTTATTAAAAGCTCATTTGCAGCTAGACATGCTGATGCCCACCTTTAATCTCAGCACTTAGGAGGCAGAGGCAGGTGCATCTCTATGAGTTCATGACCAACCTGATCTTCAGAGTGAGTTCCAGGCAGCCAGGGATACACAGAGAAACTCTGTCTCAAAAAACCAAAATGATAAAAAGCCCATTTGCCTAAAAAAAATATTTTTTAAAAGTGTAGAGATGGAGTTTTGCCATATAGCTCTCTTTGGCTTTGTACTGACTCTGTAGCTTGCCTTAAACTCACTGCAATGTTCTTGCCTCAGCCTCCTAAAGACTGGGATTATAGCTGTGTGTCATTATGCCTAGGTTCAATTTTCTCATTTATCACATTTTGAACGTTTTACATCATTTAAATTATTTTAGGATAGTATCTTAACTTCATTATCTGACTATATTATCATCTGCTTAGCAAATTCTCTAGCTTTTCAGCTTCTCACTGCTACAAACAGTGCTTCAAATAAATGTTATTACATTAGATTGAATAGATTTTTTAAAATAATAAGTATTATTATTATTATTGAGATCTCACTACATAGCGCCAGGCTGACCTGGAACTCAAAGAGATCTCCTTGCCTCTGCCTCCTGAATGTTGGGATTAAAGGTGTGAGCCACCACGTTCAGATTAAAAGTTATTTTTCAGACAAGACCTCACTATGTAGCCCAAGCTGGCCATGAACTACTGAGCCTTCTGCTTCAGCCTTGGGAATGCTACAACTGCAACTGTTTGCCATCGTGGCAGGGCTCACAAGACAAGTTCTTTCTTTTGTCAAGTTTCAGATCCCGTTTTTGCTTTAAGCCCAGAAGTAAGAAGAGAAACAAGGTTGACACCTCTCACTGTGTAACATCATTTTCAATGGCCAAGTTTCTTGGGGCCTAAACTTCCCCTCTAAGATAGGTGCTGCTTTATAGGGTGATCATCACACCTGTTGAAGTAGTCCTAAGTAGAACTATAGGTCGAGAATGGTGGTATAAGTCTGTGCTCTCAGTCAGAGAAGAGGGAGGAGGATTAGCCAATTGGATATATACTGAGATGCACTCACAGTTCACAGTGAGATCTTGTCTCAAAAAAATGGAAGCCAAGAAATAAAGTGAATCATAGGTTGAACAAGTCACATAGCTGCTTTTAGGGCTCTCAATACATACTGTCAAACTCACCTTCTAGAAATGTTTAACATGTATTATTTTGGTACTGGAGTTGTTACATTATTTATATGCTCATCAAATGTGAACTAAAGTGATATTTTCACAATCTAACCAACCAGACTACAGAATAAATAGGGACAAATAGAACTTTTAAATCCAGGGGAAATATTTAGGCTGTGAAGATAGCTGGGAGAAGGAGGGAAGCAGAATACCAGTTGTAGAGCATATACTCTCAAGTGAATAAAATTATGTATTTGAACATTATTGCTATAGTAAAATTGTATTTAATTTTAGTTGTATCTATTCCCAAATATGAAGTTTCTACACATAATTCTATTTTTCATTCTTCTAATTTCCTACAATAAACATAAGGAATTTGGAATAAAAGTGAAGAAGTGAGGCAGGGCAAGGTGACTCATACCTGTAACAGCACCCAGAAGGCCGAGGCAGGGGACTGTCAGTATAAGGCCAACCTGAGCTAGTACAGATCCTACCAAGGAGGAAGGAATGAGGTAGAGTGGGGGATAAAATGTGGAATAAGGGGCTAGAGAGATGGCTCAGTGGTTAAGAGCACCGTCTGCTCTTCCAGAGGACCCGGGTTCGATTCCCAGCACCCACATGGCAGCTAACAACTGTCTGTAGTTCCAGTTCCAGGCAAACACCAAGGCAAATAAATAAATAAATAAAGTTTAAAAAAAAAATGTGGAATAAATTGGCTTTGTCATTTAGCAAGGAAATTGTTTTCTTTCCTGGCAGCAGTCCCTTGTCCTGCCACAACTGAGGCCATAGCACAGACAGAGCTTCCAGGAAATGCTTGCTTCATGCAAGTCCAAGGTTCTGTTCTGCATGGTCGTAGCCCCCTTTTGAAGTTATATATGTGACCTGACCTGGGGTGAAATCATCAACTCCATGAGCCAATTAAATAAAAACTAGTTATGCTCCTCTTCATGTTTTACCTCTTATTTTCTGATACTGACTTCTCTTTTTTATTCTATACTTTTTGTCTGGCCTCATTTACTACTCATCTTAATGGTAAATTGGTGGGCTGGGGAAACGTGTCTCAGATAGAACACTTAACTAGCATACATAAGGTCTGGGTTGAATCTTTAGACCCACACACAAAAAAATGAACTAATAGTAAACTGCCTTTTAATCCTAAAAAAGTACAGATGAAACATTATAAAACTAAGTCTACAATACTGATTATAAATGAATTTCAAATTGTGAAGAAAGGTATACTGGTATATAAAGCCTATAGTCATCATTTCCAGTTTGACAAACGAGAAGACCACAAACAAATGTAAATGTATCTCTGTAGTAATCAAAAACAAAACAAAAAACCCAAAAGACAGTGGTTGATCTCTGGGAGAGGAAACAGGAGATGAGAGATGTTACACACTATTCCGTATTTATGTTTGAACTATTTGCTAGGGTCATGTTTACTCTTTTAAAGTAGTAGCTGTTCTCAAAGTTTTCCTAAACGATAATGAAATAAATATTTTAAATAAATACATGAGCAAAGGCAAATCAGTCAGAAAAAAAAAAAAAAGTCTGCTTTGTAAGGAGACAAGTCTGGGTGCTGAGAACTTATTTGAGCATTTCCAAACTTTTAAGATATTTAAAATTTTAATCACATTTTTTTTAATGTTACTTTTAAATCCAACACTCAATATTTAGTGTTCTTAAAACTGAAACGGGACCGAGAATTCTGAGTACTAATCTTCACATCCCCAAGGGTATATGAAAAGATATTTGGCAGGTTCTATCTTGTGTTCCTGTGTTCTCTCATGACAAACGCTTATTCCAAGGGAGCATGATGGTACACACTCAGACTTACAAAGTTGAGGAGAAAGATAGTTGGAGCCCAATTTTCTTTGTTTTGTTTTGTGAGACAGGGTTTCTCTGTGTAGCCTTGGCTGTTCTGGAACTCTCTCTGTTGACCAGGCTGGCCTTGAATTTGCCTGCCTCTGCCTCCTGAGAACTGGGACTAAAGGCATGTGCCACCACCACCAGGCAGGCCCAAATGTTCTATACCAGCCTGGGCAATAATATAACAGACTGTATCTCAAATGAAAAAAAAGGAAAGAGAAAAAAGTTGGTTGCAAAGTATTTTTATCCATTAAAAGAGCTGTGGTAGCCACCTAACCCTTACAGAACATTTTCAAAACAAGGTTAAGTGTTATAGATGAGGAAAGATAGCTAATATTTTCCCTCCCTCAAAAAGGCCAGTATTTTGAATGTTTTAAGTTTAAAATGGAAAGTACCGTCTGATGGCAGAGTTTATGAGCCCACCAAGCCCAAGGCTTGACAGGACAAACACATCCACTGAAGTATGCAAATATCCTAATGAGAATACCCACCTGTTTCTTAAGCACAGTGAGCAAAGCACCAGACTCCCATAGGCCTCAGTGAACTTCTGTAAAGCCCTGAGCCCTGCACCTGGTTCTGTGAATTTCTGTCTGGCTTCAGCAGCAGAAAATAGCTTTTCAGCAATCTGCTCAGGAAAGCCAATAAGGGAATCAATGTGATCAACATTGTCAGAGATGAAGCCCAACACCAGGCTGAAGAGGGATTTGGCAGAGTAGCGCAGATTTCCCTCTCGGGTGTATGTGAAGATGAAGTGATCAGTCTTCTCTTTCTGTGCAGTGTCTTCCCTGTTCATGCACAGCTCCACGGAAAAGCCTTTGGGAAAGAGTCTGAAAGGCCGTGGCTTCTGCATGCTGTTCTTAACACCATCCAAAGCCAGATTGACCATGTGTAACTGGCCATTTTCTCGAACATAGATGGGTCCTGGATCCACGTGGGTTTCTGAGTTGAGGTAGTAAGCCATTGCCTTGATTTTAACTGTAAAAGGAAGGTACATAAAAGCAAATTCAATTAAAGTGTTATCTGCAACATGAACTTAACCTTGCTATCTATGCACTCGGCTTTATGATCCTACTACCATGGGGAAAGCAGAATTCAGCAGTTGCTGAGAACTGTCTCTATGAGGCACCGACTGTTTCTTCCTGAAGTGCCTCTTTTCTCATCAATTTACTAATCTAGTCATCTTTCAGAATTTTAAGCTCAAATTTTATTTCTAAACTTCACTCAGAAGTTACCAAAAAGGCCAGCACCAGTTCTCTTAGAAATAAATTCACAGCACAGTTTATGTTAGCAGAGCAATAGGAACATCCTAAATGTATAATATTAGGGTACTAGTAAATAAAGTATATACTCCACTTCAGATATTATAGACCTACTGAAATTTTGAAATTAAAAATGTTTACACACAGAAAAAAAAAAAAGTGAGTAATTCTCTTGCTACTCTGGCCCCTTCCACATATCTCTGTTGCACTCGGCTCACTGTCCTATTGATTTGCTTCTGGGCCTGTGTTTGCTTTTGCACACAAAGAGAAAGACCACATTTAATCACCCAGACTCCATAACAGGACTCTGGCACATTGCAGTCTCTGGGGAAAATGTTATGGACCTAGTTTAGTTCCATAAGCCTTAGGTAAACCACAAGCAACAGGATGTTGAGTTTGAATTTACAAGTAAAGACTACCCCCGACCCCCCGCAAAAAAAGGCTAAATAAAGTTATTATAGTCCCTGAGAGCATCAGATCTGTTCAGGTTCTGTTAAAGCAAGCTGAGGTAGGTTAAAAATATAAAAAGTAGTTGTTTTTTTCAGTCATGTTGGTGACAGTATACATCCAAGCGTTAATTATAATAAATACCTAGAGGTTTTCTGGGATAAATGAAATTTCAAATTACATGAGAAACTTCCATGTTAAGTAAAGTGAAGGCATCAGATTATCATTTCTACAACAAGAAAGAAAAGAATGTGAATTTTAATACAATGTAAGCCTGTCGGTATTTTTAAAGGACTTTGAAATTATTCCTCAAAGACTGGTTGACTTTAGAGCGGACTCAGCTTCTGTAGCAATGCCTAAAATGTGGCCCTGAAGCCACTTACAAGTGTCAGCAAACAATTAAGTGAATGACAAAAATGCTGAGTCTCTGGAGATCAAACAATGATCCTGCTTGTGGGAATCACTACTATCCATTTTTCTCCTGAGAATAATTATGTGTATAAAGTAGAGCAGAAAAGAGGGCCCAGCCTAGCCCTGGAGCCTCATCCTTTCCGGTTCATCCACTATGGTTTCCTCTGTGGCCCTGCCAACGCTACTCGGGTAAACTAGCCACTCACTCGATCCATTGGAATTGGCTTAGTTTACTGACTTTGGTTGTTCTGCCTGACCTACCTATTTCCTGTTCATCATTAACATTCAGCTCAACCATCACTCACCATTCTCCTGGGAAACTTCTCCAAACCCTGTACCAGTCCATGCCTGTCTTGTTTTCCCAGAGCACCCAGTGTTTCCTTTTATACAAACAACACTTAGCACTGTGTACTATGTTGACTTGTTACTGTACCCAAACTGTGAGTTCTTTGAAGGAAAGCACTTGATTTATCTCTTAGTCAAGCCTAACATGGTGCTTAGTACTGAGTAAGCACTCAACAGATATGTGCTGAACTGAATGAGATCTCAAAGGGGCAGATTTAGTGCTCTGATATTGTTGCCAGGAGCCAGGCCCTCTTCCAGGCAACAGCTGCAAGCTCCCCCACCCCCAGCCCTTCTGCAGGTGGTAGAAGCAGAGGAGATGATGGGACTATGTTGCTACTGGTACTACCAAGGGAGAAAAACAAAGCAGCTAACCAGTAAAAACCAGTTTGGGTTTTTTTTGTTTTTTGTTTTTTTAAAAAAAGTCTTTGCACAGTACCAGCTCTCTCTCTCTGAATTCTCTTGCCAACATCCAAGGTCTGCTGCTGGAGAGATTCCCACCCCCTTCTTTCAGTAGGAACAAGTATTTTGCTCCTCCAACCTCACAGACCTTAGTCCTAAAAGAAGAAAAAGAAAATATCCTTTGATCTTTAAGAGTAGATCTTCAGAGGCTACTCATCCAGTATCAGAAAGTAGATACTATGGGGGCTGGAGAGATGGCTCAGTGGTTAAGAGCACTGACTACTCTTTCAGAGGACCTGAGTTCAATTCCCAGCACCCACATGGCAGCTAACAACTGTCTGTAGTTCCAGTTCCAGGCAAACATCAAGGCAAATAAATAAGAAGCTTTAAAAAAAAAAAAAAAAAAAAAAAAAAAAAAAAAAAAAAAAAAAAAAAAAAAAAAAAAAAAAAAAAAAAAAAAAAAAAAAAAAAAAAAAAAAAAAAAAAAAAAAAAAAAAAAAAAAAAAAAAAAAAAAAAAGAAAAAGAAAAAAAGAAATGAGTGAATAAAGGAAAAAAGTATTTTATCATTATCATCATTTTAGAGTGGCCTGAAACTACTATATAGTTCATGATGGCTTCAAACTCACATCGATCCTTCTACCACAGCTTTCCAAGTGCTGGGATTACAGGTAAAAGCCACCACGATTAGCCTAATAATTTAACTGTAACAGCAGAAAGGCAAATCCTACGGAAGATAATGTACCTTAGTGGACCAACACACCATAAGGCTGACAAGCAGAAGGAAGAAAAAGGTAAAAACCCAGGCTCTACACATATGCACTGCTCTTAATCCTCACCTCTAACAGTAACTTTCCATAAACTTTGGTGTAAAATGGACAGAATGGATGACAAGGATTCATGAAAATTAGAAGTGTGATTCCATCCAGCAGAGGGCACGAGTAGGCTGGGACTGGAGTATGGATACTATTTTCTTACTCTGCTCCAAATCCCGGCAGCTTTACCTCCCAAGAATCATTTTCAAAAAAGGGAGCAGTTACGACTGTAACACAGCTTTAGACTAGTCATCAAATGATATTCTCCTTTCAAATAACAAAAACTTCAGTATCTCCTTAAGAGTAAATTTATACAATTTGTCCAGGCCATAATCTAAGGCATTGCTTTCTTCAATTATAGTATTTGAAGAACCATCCTAAATTTAGGGAACCATGGTAACTTTTTTAAAAAAAACAAACAAACAAAAATCTCTCATTCTCCCAATAAGGTACTTCCTGAAGATTGTGAGGTACTATAAAATGATCTAAGGATTAAATGAATGTCTGAACTTTTAACTTTAAGAACCATAAAAGGTAAAATTTTCTATACTGCTTGCCCCTTGCTATTGTTCATGGTGAACTATTACAAACTGGTCCCATAAGAGGCAGAGCCTTTTCCTGCTTGGGAGAGGTGCTCATATTAAGATAATAGATATCTGCAAGAATAACAATGTTCAGTGTAGAACTCTTGTAGCTAAATGTCAGATTAACAGTGACAGACAGGCAATCTGGTGGGTCTTTCAGTGCACTACAGAGAAGCAGCTCTGTGATCTACCTAACAGCATCCAAACATAGTGCAATAGTGCATTACCACAGGTGAAGCTAAAGGTAGTACAAAGCATATCATTTCTTCAAATGAATGAAACATAACCTTAATATATTAAAAGTTCAGTTCTCTACAGCTTCTTTAAATAAGACACAAGATAATATTACTGATAACTAAACACGACAGTTTTTTTAAACCTTAAAACCAGTTTCCAAGCAAAAGCATAATAATTACCCAGTCAGATGAAATGGGGGAGAGAAGAAAGAAGACAAGATAATAGTGCTTAAACAGTGAATTTGAAGAGACCCCCCAAAAAGCACACAACCTTAGTAGGTAAATTAAAAATCTCCTAAGAATAATAAATAGGCCAATGTAGTGATCAGTATTAATGATTCCAGATGTATTTGAAAACTACCATTTACTACATACCTACGGGGGGGGGGGGAGCTCTGTGAAGTACAACATAAAATGATGTCATGCAGTCACCGATCCTATGAGGTCAGTATTGCCTGTTAATGAAGAGACTCAGAGAAATGAAGTAACTTAAGGCTCACAACTGCACAACTGCTGAGTGACACAGCCCGGATTCAGTCACGGGGCTGTATAACTCCAAAGCACAAGATCTTTCCACTTACTTGATGCTGTACCTCAAGAATAAAAACATGACACTCAGCCTTAAAAATGTTTTTAAAACACTGAAAATTAATCTCATTAACTAGCCATCTGATCTCTTTGGTACTCATACACAGACTGGCTCAAGCTATGGGTTAAGAAGGCAGGGGTTGTATTAAAAAAAAACAACAACCAAAAAAACCAAACAGTGGTCATTTGAGGAAAGAGTGGGTGGAAACAGAACCAGGGCTGTCTTAGATGAGGCGTTCCTCCTCCACTCTGCCAGGGCTGAAATCCGCCATATCCACACACCAGGAAAACATCTGTCAGCCCATGACCTTCATCTCAAGACTGCAGACACCTTTGGTTTATTTGAAAATGTTGTGGCTTTTAAAGACTTTTTCTTAACAGTAAAATCCGAACAGAAAGTAGTTCTCAACTATCTCTAGCCAAGTACTAACAATCCACCTTCATTGTTCTGTGTCACCGCCATTATTCAGTTGCCACTACTTCTTTTCGCCCTGTAACTTGCACTTCCCTACCTACCCTCTCCTGCAAGCTGTAGAAACTCTCGTCACACCCAGGCCCCTACTTTCCCCAAGAGCCAGCTAACCTCTCCCATCTTGACAGTTTTGCCCACTAGATAGCTACTTCAATCCCCACCCCCAATTCTAACCTCGCCCATTCACCACTCCCAACTCTTCCACCCGTCTTCCTCTCCCACCCCAGACCCTTCTGTGCCCCCCCAAATTCAGTCCTGGACCTCCAGCCTCAATTCCACCTCCATCTGCCTCCCTCGCCCTTTTCCTGCCCCCATCCTTCCCCCCCGCCCCACCATCAGGGCTCCTTCCTCTTAGCGCCCCAGTCTCTCCATCTCTTCCCCCGGTTCTGCTTCCTCACCCTTCACAATCCCCTTTCTTCACGCCTCCCGATCCCCAACTTCAACAAGCCACAGCCTCAACTTCTTTCTCCCCAGCCCCCAAGCCCCACCCCTCCCCCGGTTCCAATCCCAGCTCCCTTCCTCCGTGCACGCCTCGGACCCCATCCCCAGCACTCCCACCCAAGCCTCTCCCCAGGTCCACCCAAGCTAAATCCGTTCCCTCTGCCGCCCAGAACCCTGATTCGCGCACACACACCCTCAGACCAACCGCACACACCGCCGACCCCACCCTCCAGCCCACCTCCAGCTCAGACACCACTCCATCTTCAGCCTCCCACCTCTCCTTCTGCCAGCTCCACCTCGTCCCTAGGGCCTTCCCCTCCCCCCCCGCCCCCGCCCCCACGCGCTGCCCGAGGCTCGGCGAGCGGCCCGGCCCGCGGCCGCCACCTACCTGTGCCCCTGCCCGGGGCAGCGAGCGGTAGCACCTCACTGGTGACTCCTTCCTCCACGGCACGGCTGACCAGGAAGCGGCTCGGTCCCCAGGTCACAAAGCCGGTGAGGGTGGGACACACACACACACACACACACACACACACAGGGTGGCAAGAGGGAGGGGCTGGGGGCGACCTGGCGCCGCGGGACCGCGGGACCAGCGGAGCGGGGGGGGGGGGGGGGGGGGGGGGGGGGGGGGGGGGGGAGGCCTCGGCTGGGTAGGCGCGCGTGCGCGGGGCCCGCATGAGGGGCGTGGCCTGGGCTGGAGGTGGGCGTGGCGTGTGGCGGGGCGGGGCCGGGAGTAGGGTGGGACGGTGGATCTTAGGGAGTTGGGTAGTAAAGGGGAGGGTGGGAGGGGCGGGGCTGGGCGGTGCGCGTGCGTGCCCGTGCTGGGGGCGTGTCCCCTGAGACTTGTGCTGGCCCCCCGAGGCGTCGCACAGCCTGCTAAGGGTAATTCTAAGCAAAGGCGCGCGCGAGAGGTGGCGCATCTGGGCGGGTCCCGTGCCGGGAGAGGGCGGGGTGGGGCGGAGCAGCGCCGGGCGCGCGCCTGGGAACTCGGCGGAGGCGGGGGCGGGGCGGAGCGCGGGACGCCGGGCGGGGATCGCGAGCGGACCGTCCTTCTGGGAGCTACCCGAGGGCCAGGCGAACGGGTCTGCACTGCTTATTGGGCGGGCACCGGAGAGGTGGGAGTCTGATTGCGAGGCGGATGGAGGGATGCGGGTGGGAAGGGAGCGGTAGTGAGGCGACCGCGGGAGGTGCGGCGACGTCTCTGGGAGAGGGCAGTCTAACGAGGGCCTGCCCTCTCTCTCGGTCCTGGAGACCGTGGTCCTCTCCCCATGAACCTTCTAGTGACCTGGGCTGATGCTTTGACCTCTCAGAAGGAAAAACAATTGCAAATCATCATTAATATACCCAAATATAAGACATCATCAGCATCGTCCAAACCCAAACAGTTAAAATTATTTTGAAAGTCGATGTGGGTGCATTTAGGCTATTTAAAATCATTTGGGTCAGGGGCTACGTGAGATGACTGTGTCTGGGCTGCCACCCTGGGACACAGAGGATGACCTTTTTTTTATTATTATTATTTTTTATTTTACACAAGAGTTACCAGTGGATGGTATAGGAAAGGATTTAGGGCATATTGATGTAAGATTTAAGAGCACCCAGAGCCTCAAGAAAATCAACCCAGGACTTGATCCAGAGGTTTTCTGAAAGAAGTACCAGAAATGGCCACACTATGTACAGAAGCAAACTAATGGCCCTGGTGAACGAGAAGGCACTCAGTGTCCTTGATTGTAGAACACAGGAAGGATGGTATCCTAGAGCCTACCACTGTGGTAAAGAGTTCCCTGAAGGAACTTAGTTAGCTCAAGCATGTCCTCTCAAACCTGCGTCTTGGAGCTGTGGAAACATGTCTGCTGAGTGGCTTTATGGGTAAACTTGGGGTTGGTTTGCCTCTTTCTTATTAATTGCAACAAAACTCAATGAAAATTCAACTTCTGCCCTTTCCTTGTCCAACAGGACAGATCCTGGTGATTTTAGGAGGTACATTCTGTGTTAAAGCACTTGCTAGCTCTTTCCGTAGACATATTAAATCTTTTAAGAATGAGGAAAGAAAAGAACTAAACATTTGCAGAGTATGCGCTGTACCCCATTCATCTACTATGTACATCGATATGAGCACATTTCCTTAACTGTTAACTTATTTATTTACTCACTTCCAATCTTCCAGCCTTCACCTTCCCAGTATATGTGACATCATCCCTGACTTGTAATTCTTTTGGAAGTTTGTTGATTCTCCCTTATATATTTTATCCACACGAAACATACATACTGCATTTACCTGTTTTAAGACATTCATGTCAATTCAGTTAGTAAAAGTAGAGTTAGAAAATACAGCACAAATTTGTCTGTCATCCTTTGTGGAGGATGTGCATCTTTAGTATATGCGCTGCTAGATAGGGCACTGTAATTTTTTTTTTTAAACTTTATTTATTTATTTGCCTTGGTGTTTGCCTGGAACTGGAACTATAGACAGTTTAGTTGCCATGTGGGTGCTGGGAATCGAACCCGGGTCCTCTGGAAGAGCAGACGGTGCTCTTAACCGCTGAGCCATCTCTCCAGCCCCCGGCACTGTAATTTTTTAAAAAGATGATTTGAATTTTTATTACATTTGTTTGTGTGTGCAGGGGAGGGGGACATGCTCCTGAGCTTTTTCTCTCCCCCAAACAGTATGAAAACTCATAATGTCTTTAAAAGGCTCTACCAAGAACTGAACACAGTATTCTAGATGTGAATCACACTGGTAACACCCAGCTAGTTGTATGTCCACTATCAACTTGACAAGGACCAAATTTCAGTTACAGATTGTATTAATCTTTACCAGTATAATGCCTTAGCACTTAGTACACATGACCCCTTGATGGTTGGTGGCCAAAGAATTTGATGGAATGTAGTACTTCTTTAACTTTTTTAATTGTGCTTTGTTTTGCTGGGGTACTGGAGATCAAACCTAGGGCCTCATGCTTGCCAGACAGGCACTTTCCCATTGGGCTCCATCCCCAGCCTAACTTTTAGTATAATTTAAAATAGTCTTTTAAAATTTTACCTTTGGAACAGTGTTGTCTTGTGTTGATTTTGTCTGGACCAAACCAGTTAAATTTTAATACCTCTAGACCAAGGGTCATAAAGGGCCGAATAGTATTTTAGGCTTTATAGTCTGTTACAACTACTGAGTTCTGCATACAAAGGCAACCATAGACAATATGTAAATTGATAAGCATGACCTTGTAGCAATGAAACTTTCTCCTAGCTTGTTCTCTCTCTTCCTCTTGCCCTCCCCTCCATTGCACCCAGGGTCATAAACATGCTAAGCACATGCTGTACAACTGAACTATGCCTCTATCTTTTCACCATTTCTTTTTGAGGGCCAGTCCTGTCATTCACCATATGAACTGGCATCTCAGCTTTGTGTTGTCTGCAGAGTTGATAAGCATGCTTCTTACACCCTTAACAATGTGATCTAAAATAGCCTTACTTAATCCCGTGGTGGTAGGGGGATAGGATCTTATTCAGTAGCTGGGTTCAGGCTTTAGCAGTCTAAAAGGTCAATTTAAGATTTAACAAATGCTAAGCAGGGTACTAATATAGGTATTCTACAAGTTCGTTTTGTTTTGCTAATAATTATTCTCTGAGTATTACTATTCAAAGAGTTATGAATTGCTGAAAGTACCATCATCCAACCCATATTTTTTTGGCCCAAAGTATATCTTGAAAATATTTGTTAAGTTGTTCAGAACAAATATGTTCCTAATTGATAGGAACTCCAAGAAAGAATAAGAAAACTGGGGCTGGAGAGATGGCTCAGCGGTTAAGAGCACCGTCTGCTCTTCCGGAGGACCCGGGTTCGATTCCCAGCACCCACATGGCAGCTAACAACTGTCTGTAGTTCCAGTTCCAGGCAAACACCAAGGCAAATAAATAATAAAGAAATAAAGTTGTTTTAAAAAAAAAAAAAAAAAAAAAAAAAAAAAAAAAAAAAAAAAAAAAAAAAAAAAAAAAAAAAAAAAAAAAAAAAAAAAAAAAAAAAGAATAAGAAAACTACTTTGGAGTAACTTGGTAGTTAATGTTTTTACCTTCAGTTTTACTTCTGTCTACATTTTCAATTCTTAAAAATTTGAGAATTTTGTTTGTAATTAGTATCTAGGTTCATCAGCATAAATGTACGAATTCTCTATTTTTCACCTCTTTAAAGTAAGGGTTAACAATAGCCATTTAATACCAGTTCTCTGGTATCAATAGTACAAAAGTTGTGTTAAGATTGGTCAAGAAAAAAAAATGCACACAAAAATATTAGAACATGGCTTTCACAGTATAACCATGGGTGTCAGTACATTGAAACTGTTTTAAAACTATAGTAGAAAGTGGACTGTATGCTAATCTAAAAACCAAAGATAAATGAATTAAAAGTTATCAGTAGTTAATAGAAGGCCTACAAGATAGCTCAGCTGGGAAAGTGCTTGGTACATAAGCCTGGGCCATCTGAGTCTGATCCCCAGAACCCACATAAACGTAGGAGAGAACTGACTCCTTAAAGTTGTCCTCTGACCTTCACAGGCACCAACATAAACATCATAATACACACTCAGTAATAATAATAAATAAAACTATTGAAAATATTTAATTATAAAAAAATTGATTCAAGAAGGTATAGGAATTCTGAATAGAAATACCAAATTTGAAATAATAAAAAATTGCTTTAGAGCTGGGCTAGGTGCTACACAGGCACATATCTGTGATTCTAGCACTGGGAGGCTGAGGCAGGAGATCACAGATTTAAGGCCAGCATTGTAAACATAGTGAGAACTTCTCTCAAAACAAACAAACAACAAAAAACCCCAGGCTCTATAGTCAGTCACTAACCAGGTGGGACCAAATTACACTCACTCCCTCAAGTGTGTGTCATCTCGTCCCCCCACAACCGTGTGTGTGTGTGTGTGTGTGTGTGTGTGTGTGTGTGTGTGTGTGTGTGTGTGTGTGTGTGTGTAACACAGAGACAGACAGACAAAAACAACATGTTGGGGCTGGAGAGATGGCTCAGCGGTTAAGAGCACCGTCTGCTCTTCCAGAGGACCTGGGTTCGATTCCCAGCACCCACATGGCAGCTAACAACTGTCTGTAGTTCCAGTTCCAGGCAAACACCAAGGCAAATAAATAAATAAATAAAGTTTTTTTTTTTTTTAAAAAAAAAAACCAACAACATGTTAGGCAAACCCTCTTCCACTAAACTTTGCCATTCTCGAAAATTTTCTAATAATCCTTACTGCACATAAAATTGTTCTTATTTCCTTTGAAATGTCATCTTAATCCCAGGGCTTTAAAACTGATTAAGTAGCACAAAGTTCTAAACATGAAGGTAGTAAATCTTTGGATAAAAATAATACATATTGGGCACCTTGACTTTGGGGGTGCAGTACCTGGGGATACTGAAGCATTAGAAACATTTCATTTAACTGATCACATTAATATCCTTAAGAAAAGCCATATGGGAGACTAGAGAGATGGCTCAGTGGTTAAGAGCACTGGCTGCTCTTCCAGAGGTTCTAAGTTCAATTCCTAATAACCATATGGTGGCTTACAATCATCTGCAATAGGATCTGATGTCCTGTTCTGGCATTCAGGTGTACATTCAGATAGAGTACTCATACCTAAAAAATATATACATAAATAGAATATTTTAAAGCCATATGGTCATCTTAATACATATATTTGATAGAATGTAGTGCTTATTCATAATTAAAAGAAAAAGCTTAGCTAGTCAAAAAATTTTTAGAACAATAAGACCTAATAAAACATCAATGAATGTGACATTTAGTGCTAAAATGTGGTAAATAACCATTGTTTGGCTAAGAATAAGGAATTTTGAGTGTTGTTTTTAAAATACCCCCTTAAAATAGCAGTAGAAACTATAGTGACCAAAAATTAAAAAAATCTGGGGCTGAAGAGATGGCTCAGCAGTTAAGAGCACTGACTGTTCTTCTGGAGGACCAGAGTTTGATTCCCAGCACCCACAAGGCAGCTAGCAACTGTCTGTAATTCCAAGATCTGACACCCTTACAGAGTTATACATGCAGGCAAAACATCAATTCACCTAAAATAAAAATAAATATTAAAAAATCTAAGTTGGGGTAAAGAGATGTTGATAAAACTGTATAATATTTTAAGGACTTAAATCCTAAGTAAATGCAGACATAAGCTAGATACATGACACTTATTCATAGGAGCATGCCAATCCTCTTCAATTTAACCTATAAATTTAGTGCAATTGTTTCTAATAAGGTTCAAAGTATAGTATCAAGCAAATTTTAAATATTAAATAGAAGGACTTGCCTTTCTAAATATTAAAATGCATTTTTGTGAAGCATGGTGACACAGGCCTATAATCCCAGAACGTAAGAGGATCAAGCATACAAAGTCAGGGTGTGCTACACAGTAAGTTCAAAGTCAGCTCAGCCTGTATGAAAAGACTGTCTAGAAAGAAAGAAAGACAGAAAGACGGAAAGAAGAAAAACAAAGTATACTTTATCCTATCATTTGCTTTCAGTCTCTGTCTTTATAAAATTAGAATGTGTCTCTTGAAAGTATTGATTTTTTTTTAATTTTATGTACATTGGTGTGAAGATGTCAGGTCCCCTGGAACTAGAGTCACAGACAGTTGTGAGTTGTCATGTGGGTTCTGGAAATTGAGCTTGGGTTCTCTGGAAGGGTATCCAGTAGTCTTAACCACTGAGTCATCTCTCTAGCCCCATAAATGCCCATTCTTACCTTGGCTCATTTCTTGCCAGCTTTCCTTAAATTATCCCATCTACCTTTTGTCTCTGGCCTTGTAACTTTTCTTACTTCTGTAACTCTCTGTGGAGCTGGGTGGCTGGCCCCTGGAGTTCTCCTCTTCTGGCTCCTTCCTTTTCCTTCTAGAGTTCTCCTTCTGTTCATCCTCTCTGCCTGCCAGCCCCACCTGTCCTTTTCCTGCCTTGCTATTGGCTGTTCAGTTCTTTATTAGACCAACAGTTGTTTTAGACAAGCACAGTAACACAGCTTCACAGAGTTAAACAAATGCAACACAAAGAAAAGAAACACACCTTAAAATAATATGCTACAGCATACAATTTTGTTACCTTCTTCTTGCTTCGTATTATCTATTGCCCTTGTTTTGTTTTGAGAAAGGTCTTATGTAGCCTAGATTGGTGTTCAGCTTGCTCTACACTTGAAGATGAACTTGAGCTCTGACCCTCCTATCTCCACCTCCCGAGTACCTGAATTACAGGTGTGTGCCAGCACACCACGCTCATGTTTCCTGCTTTGGGATCTCGACTTGCATTTTTAGGCCATCCAGTAGGCTTGGGTTTGTTTTTTTTTTCTGTTATTCTGGTTTTGATGCTGGGGATGGAACCCAGGACCTCTTGTATATAAGGTAAATACTCTATTACTAAGTCACACTTGCAGCCCAGGTCAGTAGTCCTTTAAAGAAAATTTTAAGCTATCCTGTTAACAATGTATTTACCATCTCTAGTGCTTTTTATTTTTCACAAATTTTAAGATAGCCTAGAAGCATCTACTGTGATGGTTACTCTTGAGTGGACTAAAAACGACCTATTAGTAAAGTACACCTCTGGAGATAGCAGTGTTTCCAGAAATTCGTTATTGTGGCTTTTGCTCTGGCTGGTTTTTCTTTTTTCAGCAATTGACTAATGTGCCTAAGTAGAATCTTCTATGTGTTTGTTCAACTTAAAGTTCAGAATTTCTTGGAGTTGGGAGTTTATATTTTAGATTTTGGGAAAATTTCAGCCATATTTTGTTAGATTTTTTTTCTTATATTATTCAGTTTTCCCCTTCTAAGATACCAATTTCAATTATGCATATTTTAGACTAGTTTGATTTTATTTTGTAAGCCTGGTGCTCTGCTCACTTTTTATTTTTTTTAAGTTAATTTATTTTTATGTTAAGTGAATGGATGCTTTGCTTGCTAGTATGTTTGTATACCACATACTTGAAATGCCCTCAGAGGCCAGAAGAGGGCATCACACCCTTTGGAACTGGAGTTCAGATGGCAGTTAGCTACCACATAATTGCTGGGAACCCAACCTGGATCTTCTACAAGAGCAACAAGTGCTATTAACCACTGAGCCATCTCTTCAGCTCCCTTCACTTAATTTTTTTAAAAGATTTATTTATTTACTTATTTGCTTAGTGTGTGTGTTTCTGTGTGCATGAATTATGTGTGTGGGTGCTTGTAGAGAGCAGAAAATAGTGTCAGATCCCCTGGAGATAGAGTTAGAGATCACTGTGAGCAATGTGGATGCTGGAAACTAAACTTGGATCCTCTGGAAGAGCAACTGCTTCAACTACTAAGTATATATATATATATATATATATATATTATAATGTTAGGCAAGTACTTTGGCATTACATTACACCTTCAGCCCATATTTGTGTTCACTGATGTTAGGATTTTGTGTGTATTTTGATATGGTTCACCTTTACCCGGTTATCTGGAGGCAGATTTCAATGGATCCATGTGGGAACACGACAGAAGGCTGCTGCTATCTGTTGGAGCCATTTCTATGTAGAAAAGAGCTTTCTTGTCAGATGAGTACAGTTATGATTAACGGAAAGGTTATGATAACAGGAATTATAGTTTCACAGAAGGGAAGAACAAAGGAAGAAAAGGAAAAGGAGAGGGAGATGGGAAGCTCCCAGGAGAGAGAGAGAGAGATTCAGAGGCGGGGATCTTGCTTTAAATGGGGCTTGACGTCGGAGCTCAGAGGGCAGCTCTAGAGGCTAACAAGTCATCTTTCCTTTCTGTATATATATGTTTATTTATTGTGTTGGTGTGCATGAGTATGCCATGGTCCACAAATGGAAATCAGGACGACTTTCAGAGTTGATTCTCTCCTTTTGCTATGTTGTCTGGGGACTGAACTCACATCAGATGTGGCTGGAGGCATCTTTACTGACTGAACCATTTTGCCAGTCCCACCAATCTTTGCCTAATGTTAGATTCTATCTGATGTTAAGCGTAGCTAGCTTTTTTTTTTTTTTTTAACTTTAGATAACTGTATTTTTTAATTTCTGAATTTCTGTGTTGTTCCTTTTGAGTTTTCATTTGTCTTGTAAAATTCGCTTTGTCTTCATCCATTTTGTTCATGTTTTCTTCTAAATTATTTAAGACTTATATGTAGTTATCTCTGTATCTTCTAATAAAATTAGCATGTGGGTAACCCCAGCACCTGAGTCATCTATTGAGCTGCTGCTTCTAATTTTATTTGTTGTAGTGTCTCAACAGGAGATAGAGTAAATACATCATAACCACCCCCCCAGAGGTCATACCTTTCACAGCTTTTCCTTTGTCTGGGAGCTGGGATAAAAGAGACAAATTCTTCAACTGGGTTAGACCACATTGCAATTTTAAATGTTCAATTTACTTCTGGTTTCAAATAAGAAGCCATAAGCTTAATTTCTCCTTCTTTGGGTTTGTTTCTGATGTACCCAAAACCAAAGAAACCTTTCTTTGCCTTTAGCTTCCTGTGAAGCTTCACAAAGGCTTGTTTCTTTGATCTGGTCTCAGGTGACACACATGGGGGCTGTGCTGCAGCTGTACCTAACTGTACTTAACGGTGTTGCATATGACATGGATAAATTTCACAAACATAACGAGGGAAAGACGCCAGATACCCATAAGCCCGAACTAAGTTTCCAAGTACATGAAATTTAGACAGAATTAATTCACAGTGGTAGAAATAGGACCATTGTTCCTGTGGGGAGGAAGTAGAGGTAGAATCAGGAAGGTATGAGGAAGACTTCACACAAGCTCTAATATTTCCTTACTCTGGTGTGTTTTCCTTTTTTTTTTTTTTAATTTTTTTTTTTGATTTACTTATTTATTATGCATACAGTTTTACAGAAGAGGGCGCCAGACCTCATCATAGATGGTTGTGAGCCACCATGTGGTTTTGCTGGGAATTGAACTCAGGACCTCTGGAAGAACAGTCAGTGCTCTTAACCTCTGAGCCATCTCTCCAGCCCCTGTGTTTTCTTTATAAAGCTTTATGAGCATATGCTGTGATGTGGTCCCTTTTTTGTATACTTGTCATAGTTGGGTATGCAACTCTTGTATCAAAACCAAAGCCTAAGCCATAAACCAAGCATGGTGAAGCACATCTATAATCCTAGCAGTCAGGAGGCTGAGGCAGGAGGATTAGAGTTTGAGCTAATAGTGAGAACCTGTTTCAAAGATATTTAAAAAGAAGAATCATAGATCGGAAGATGACATGTATAGACACAAGTAACAGGATTTGTATCTAGAATATTATTTAAGTTTTCCGTGCACACAGAAAGTCAGAAGGGATCAGATTCTCTAGAGCTGAATTTACAGTAGATGTAAGCTGCCCAGTGTAAGTGCTAGGCACTGAACTCTAGAACCCTGGCAGAAAAGCCAGATGTGGCATGTGCTAGTCAGCTCTGCACTGGGGGCTGCCAGTGAGAGACCCTCAGAGAAGTAAATGGTCGTCCTGAGCTTGTCTTCTGGCACTCTGACAGGAATACACACAGCTGTCTGGTTACTTTGCATCTATCTGCATCACCATCAGAATAGGTAGGTGATGCCCAGGATGAGGATAAGATCTAAGTCAATCTCTTCTTTATCCTCCAGTGTTCTCCATAGTGGAGCTCACTGAGATTTTTTGTCTTTGACCAGGTGACTAGTTCAGAATTTTAAAATAAGGTTATCACTTTCCTTATTTCATGTTCCTATTCAGAAAATGACAGCCGCCATTGTTACGAGTCCCTCTAATTTTAGCTGCTGGAGAGACTGAGGGAGGAGGATCATGTGAGCCTGGGAGTTCCTGAGGACAGCATGGCTACCAAAGCAAAACTCATTTCAAAAAAGCAACCAAAGATAGCATGTCAAATTGTAAATAAGCTTAGTGTGGTAGGCCTGAAACCCCAACTCGCAGAAGGTAGATGAAAGAGAATCCTGAACTGAGAGACCTTGTCTTCTCCCAAATAAAACATTTAAAAATATGGCCAGGTGTGGTGGCTCATGTCCGTAATCCTAGCATTTGGGAGGCTGGGGCCAAGAGTACTGTAAATTCTAGGCCAGTCTGGGCTACAGAGTGAACCAGTGTCCAAAAAAACAAGGTAAATATTATTTAATACTTGGATTGATAAGGGTAAAGATACTCACAAAATATCTGTATTACCCTCCAAATTAAAAAAAACACCCATAATTTATTAACTATATATAAACGAGGGTTTTAATTTTAAAAGAAGAACAATGATGTTAGTTCAAGTAGTCAAAGACATTTTGTGCAGAATGGAAGTGGGAGTCATCGGATTTTACAGGTTATCCACAGGAGAGGGCAAGAGCTTGCAGAAACAAACATGTGCAAGTCCCTCCCACATTTTGAATAGCTTGGTTGTTAAACTGTGTGCTAGGCAACAGACTTGCTTTCTCTTCTGTTGAGAGTAGAGTTTGTCTCTTTACTGTATTTTTATTAAAATTTCAGATGAGGAAGACTGATCTGTGTTCAAGCACTGAAGGGACTGAAGTGATTCTGGCTACCTCGAGTGATGAAAAGCACCCACCTGAGAATATCATTGATGGGTAAGGTGACTGTTCCTTCTGTCCTACTTCCGGGTTTGATGTTAGAGAGCCCCTCGAGTACCGGGGCCCTATTTCATAACTGCTGGGACTATTAAGTGGTTTAATAAACGTTTAGTGAGCTAGATGACTTCTTTCTGTCTATTTATGGAGTTATTCTTTGAACTAATTCAGTTGTGAATGTCTAAGGTTTTTATCCTTAATCATTCTTAGACTGATGTCTTTGGGCAAATGGGTTTGATTTTTTTTTTCCAAGTTACTCTCTTTTTCAGTGCTGAAAATTGGGCCCAGGCCCCTCGCAGGGTAGACAGTACTCTACTATAATGCTGCTTCCTCGGTTGTTATATTCTGTTTATGCTTTGGGTTTTCTAAGACATGGTCTTACTGTGGAACCTAGATTTGTCTTAAACTCAAAATTCTCCTGTCTCAGCTTCCAGCATCCAGGATATTCCATTCCTAGTTTAGAAAATCGTGTGTGTGTGTGTGTGTGTGTGTGTGTGTGTGTGTGTGTGTGTGTGTGTGTGTGTGTGATGAATTTTATTCATTTTTATTTTATGTGTACTGGTGTTTTGTTTAAATGTATCCATATTTACTGCATCTGTGCAGTGTCAGATCACCTGGAACTGGAGTTACAGATGTGAGTTACAGTTGTAAGCTGTCATATGGGGTTGCTAGGAAATAAACCCAGGGCCTCTGCAAGAGCAGCCAGTGATCTTACTGCTGAGCCATCTCTCCAACCTATAGATTTTTAAAAGTGGTTCATTGACACACAATCCTAAGACAATAATTTTATTCTATAGTAGAATAAATTTTAGTATCTGGTTTTGATTTAATTACAAATTTTCTTGGAAATATAAATTTTAAATTTTTTGAAAAGATATAACATTGTTACTTTATCCATATTGCCTCTTTGCTGACTGGTGTAAGCAGTGTCTCGGTGAGTGGAATGCCTCACTTCTTCTCTTCCTGCTGTAGTTGGACTTTCTTGGTCCACCAGCCCACAAATAATAACTCAGATAATTATTAGTAATTATGCAAGCTTGAACTTAGCTTAGATTTTTTTCCCAACTAGCTCTTATAACTTAAGTTAATGTTTATATTAATCTACATTCTGCCACGTGGCGTTGCCTTTCATCCATTCTCTTGTTTCTTTGCCATAGTGTCTTGCTGGTGAATCCGAACCCCTCGGCCTCCATTTCTTCTCCCAGTTTCTCTAACCCGGCCCAGAAGTCCCCACTATTCTTTCCTGCCTAGCTATTGCCATTTCGTTTTTTATTAAACCAATGAGAAGGCACCTTAGGCAGAGACACATTTTTACAGTATAAGCAAATATTCTGAAACATCTTGCGTTGTGTTTCATTTCAGTTTACACTAGCCAGCACTAGAGCTCACTCAAAGCAGTATTCTCAGACCTTTAACTCCAAGAAAAAGTGGCTAACGGAGAACATACCTCTTTTATTTATTAGTTTTTAAATTTTTTTTTTGATTTATTTATTTATTATGCATACAGTTTTACAGAAGAGGGCGCCAGACCTCATCATAGATGGTTGTGAGCCACCATGTGGTTTTGCTGGGAATTGAACTCAGGACCTCTGGAAGAACAGTCAGTGCTCTTAACCTCTGAGCCATCTCTCCAGCCCCTATTTATTAGTTTTAAATTTTGTTTTATATGTGGTGTTTTGCCTGCATGTATGTCTGTACACTGGATGTTTTGAGTGCCTGGAGAGACCACAAGAGGACGTTAGATCCCCTGACTGAAGTTACAGACTATTGTGAGCCACCTTGTAGGTTCTGGGTCTTCTGGGAGAGTAGCCAGTATTTTTAATCACTAAGCCATCTCTCTAGTCTGAGAGCATATCTTTTAAATATTTCTGGCTTATTACTCTTTTAAATCCTCTCAATCTGTATACTTACCCACAGTTTGGCTGAATCATATCATTTTAGAGGTAAAAGGATCTATTAGATTATCTTTATTTTAGACCTGTTGGATGATAGCTGTACACATTAAACACTGGCTTTAATTATTGAGGTAGAGCCAGTTGTACTATGGAGATGTTGAAAGTCTCCATAATATGTTATGCTTGGACAAGATCTCCACATTCCTTTGAGGTCAGTTGCTACTGCTTTCTAGCACCTTTTCCCTCAGGTGGGTGACTCCGTGTCTTTGCTGGGCTCCAGTACTGTTTAAGTCCCTGCTGTGAAATCGTGTGATTTGATTTATTTTATTTTATTGTAATTGCTTATAATGCTAGTGCTCTCTCTCAGCTGTGAATTCTTGGAAATCAGCCTGTTTTGCTTACCTATGACTCCACAGAGTCTTGAACTGCTTGTTGACTGAATTGTTGATTTAGAACACCAAATATTTCTTAAACTTGAGTAATGTTGAAAATTTACACACATGCACATATATGTAAATGTATACACACACAAATATGTGACTGACTGCAAAGTTGTATAGGTTTTTACAATTTGGGAAGTGATGAACATATAAAAACTATTTTCAATTGGCCATGGTGCCTCTCCCTATAATCTTATAGTGCTGGGAGACTGATGCAGGAGGAGAGCTGCCTTGAATTCAAGACTGGCTTAGATTGCATACTGAGTCCTTGTCACAAAAGGGGTGGGGGTGGGGGGGTGAAAGAAAAGATGTCTCAAAGGTTAAGGTGCTTGCCGCTCTTGGAGAGGGCTAGAGTTTTGTTCTTAGCACCCTTGTTATTAGGTTCATGACCTCCTGTAACTCTAGCTCAAGGGATCTAACACCCTTTCCTAACCTCTGGAAACTGTATGGGCATGTAGCATAAACACATAAACTTGTGCACATGATCACACACATACATAAAGTAAATTTTAAAGTATTTTCAAATTAATTTAAAGGTGAACAAAAGGATAATGTTATCAAAAGAAAAACAGTTTGTTTTTTTAAAAAAATTACACAAATAAATGAATGACAGAGTCAACTAACATGCATGTCTTCTAACTCCCAACTAAAGGTTCTGTATGATAACTCAAACTTAAGGCCTCAGCCAAAGACTTAATACCTGTTATCACCTGTCTCATAGTTTTCTTCTGTTTTATATTTCCTGTGAAAGTCAAGTAATAGTTATCCCACTGATTTGCTAGAGAAAAATTAGTGTACACATGTACACAGACCTGCAGAGATTTGTCTTAAGTTGTTCATTTAGAACAGAGCTCTTTCCAGAAACACCTCTCACTTTATTTGGAGAGAGATAATTTTTCTAAGGCAAGATCAATTTATTGTGCATCCCCTCTCCTTTTAAAGCCTTAAAAAATATGTGTATAAGTGTTTGCCTACATGTGTGCATGTCTGGTGCCATTGAAGTCAAAAGAGGACATCAGGTCCCTGAAATTTGAGTTGTAGGCAGTTGTGAGCTCCTTTTGGAGTGCTAAGAATTGAACCTAGGTCCTCTGAATGAAGAATCACAATGTTCTTAAGTGCTGAGCCATCTCTCCAGCCCCAGAGATTTTTAATCTATGTGGTTCTAGCAAATACTAACAAGCTTTATATAGGATGTTAAAAATTACTTTCTGCTAAAAGATTGTTTTATCTAAATGGAAATAGCTACAGAGTTACTTGGAGAAAGTGATGCTGTAAATTTATGTCAAAGTGAGGATTATCTTATGTACCTAATGAATACTTTAATTTTCTTTAGAAGTTAGTTGTACTGTTGTTTGTATTGTTTGTTTGTCTGTCCTATTTTTTTGAGATAGAGCCTCTTGTAATCAGGCTGGTATTGGAACCTGCTGTGTAGCCAAAGATGACCTTGAGCTCCTGATTTCTCAGCCTCTACTCCCCTAATCCTGGGATTATATTTGGTTAGAAAGAAGGGTTAAAGCAAGTGTATTTATTTCCTCTTGACCCTGCCTTTGACCTCTGTACCTCCACAGAAAAACAAAGCTGGGTGTAAGATATCTCAGCATTTGGAAGGCAGAGACAGGAGTGCTTCAGTGAACTTGGAGGCCAGCCTGGGCAATTTAGCAAGATATTGTCTCAAATTAGAAAGAAAGAAAGAAAGAAAGAAAGAAAGAAAGAAAGAAAGAAAGAAAGAAAGAAAGAAAGAAAGAAAGAAAGAAAGAAAGAAAGAAAGAAAGAAAGAAAGAAAGAAAGAAAGAAAGAAAGAAAGAAAGAAAGAAAGAAAGAAAGAAAGAAAGAAAGAAAGAAAGAAAGAAAGAAAGAAAGAAAGAAAGAAAGAAGAAAACTAGGACTATAATGGTAGATCACTGCACACTTGTAATCTGTGTTCAATGCCCAATGCATACTCATATACCCCTGATTCTGAGAAAGAAGTAGTCCTTTTTGCATAGTAGAGTAGAATACTATAGTTGAATCATATAAATGGAACCATACATATTGTGGTTTGAGGCATTTTTTTTAAAGCAGGATGTCACTAGCCTTAGCCTTCCAAATGCTAAATTATACATGTGCATCGCTATGCCTAACTGCCTGTCTCATGTGAGATCTGTTGTTTATTGTTTTGTTTTTGGTGTGTGTGTGTGTTTAATTTATGGGTATGAGTGTTTTACCTGTACACCCTATGTGTGTTTGATGCCCACAGAGGCCAGAAAAAGGTGTCAGATCCCCTGGCAATAGAGTTACAGATGGCTATGAGCCACCATGAAAACACTGGGAATCAGGTCCTTTGCAAGAACAGCAAGTACTCTTATCCTCTGAGCCATCCCCCAGCTCCTTTGTATTTTTATAACAAAGTCTTAAGTGTGGGGTTGACTGGCCTGGAACTCCTGGTGTAAATCTGGTTGGCCTTGAGCTTGTCAGGATCCTCCTATCTTACCATGAGCCACCATACCCTGTTAGCATGGGAACTGTTGTCTTCTTTCACTTACATGACTTTAAGGTTTCTCTATCTTGTGGTACATAGTACTATTTAATTTTTTATTATCAAACACTATTTAATTTTATTAATAGAGTACATAGTATTTGTGCATTTTAAGTAAATAGACATTATTTCTACTTTACCAATTTTACATTTAAGAAAGCACTAGCTTAGGGCTAGTGAGAATGCTGTGTAGGTAAAGACATTTGCTGCCCAAGCCTGACGACAGCAGACTTATTTACCAGAAAGAGCTCATCAGCAGTGGAGTGTCGGACAGATGCTGAAAAAGAAGTGGAAACAGACATAAAAACATATGTCAACCCAGAATTCTTTGTCTTGTTAAACATATTTCCAAAGCAAATACTTATTTGTTACAGGTAAACCTGCATGACAGAAAATAGTAAAGAAAGTTTGAAGAGGTATAATACCAGAAAGAAAGCTATATGTAATATATTAGAAATAAAAAATATTTGGATAGCTATATTTTTCTGAGTTTTTGTTTTTAGAGATAGCTAATTTCTTAAAGATTAAAAAGCATATTATGGAATTTATTACACATGTAAAGTATATAACAGTAACACAAACACGAAGTTCTGGGTGATTTGGCTCTCTCTTTTTTCCTCCTTTTACATGTGTATGGTATATGTGGTGGTTAAGTGAGAATGGCACCCATAGGCTTGTATCTTTGAAAACATGGTCCCCAGTTGGTGGAACTGTTTAAGAAGGACTAGGAGGCGTGGCTTTGTTGTAAGTATATCGCTGGGAGTAAGCTTTGAGGTTTCAAAAGCTCATGCCATTGCCAGTTAGCTCTCTCTGCTGCCTACTTGCAGACAAGGATGTAGGTTCTCATCTGCTCCAGTGCTGAGCATAACTGCCTGCTGCCATTTTGCCACTCTTTCCGACATGACAGTCCCTCTGGAACCGTAAGCCCTCAATTTTTATGTTTTTATAACTTGTCTTAGTCATAATATTTTATTACAGCAATTGAAAAGTAGCTAAGACAGTGTGTGTGTTTATCTGTGTGGATATATGTGAAGGCCTGAGGCTGATATCCAGAATCTTTCTCTCTCAATTGCTCTCACCTTACTCATTAAATCAGAGTTTCTCAATGAAATCCAGAGCTCACTAATGATAAGGTGGGTCTTTATAGCCAGTTTGCTCTGGGCATCCCTTGGCTCTGCCTTCCTAGGCTGGAATTATAGGGGGGCTACTGTGTCTACCTGGCATTGATATGAGTTCTAGAGACCCAAACTTTGCCTTTCTTGCTTCCATGGCAAGAATTTTAACTGCTGATCCATCTCCCCAGTCCAGCACAGTTCTTATATAGTAATTTTGAGAACAATATTATGACACTTTAAAAAATAAATGAAAGAGCTGCCCGAATGTCATGGTATATGTCTGTGATCTTACCATTTGAGAACCTAAGGCAAGGGGACCACAAATTTGAGGCCAGTTTGGACTGTATAACAAGAGCTTTTTTCACAAAGGGGGCGGGGATGTGTATAATGACTCTACACAACTTTAATCTCAGCACTTAGGAGACAGAGACAAGTGGAGCTCTGAGTTCAAGGCCAGCCTGGTCTACATAGTGAATCACATGCTAGCCAGGGATAATACAGTGAGACCTTGTCTTAAAAAAGTAAAGAAGTTGTTTTCTTTTTTTTTGGCTGTTGCTATGTCAACCAGACTGAGGACTGAGGAAGACTCAGAAACTTCATGCCATGACTGTATCAGTCAGCAAGGAGGCCAGGGTAATACTGACAACATGCATCCTCCACAGGATCAACTTTGACAGATACTATCCAGGTGACTTTGGAGAAGTTGGTATGAAGCATTACCATTTAAAAAGAACCAGAGCTTCTGCCCAACTGTCAACCTGGATAACCTGAGGTCATTAGTCAGTGAGTAGATGTGATAACTACGACCAAAAACAAGAGCTGCCCCAGTCACTGATGTAGTGTGATCCTGTTAGCACAAAGTTCCTTGGAAGAGAAAGTTCCCTAAGCAGGCTGTCATCATGAAAGCCAGATGCTTCAGAGGAAGAGCTGAGGAGAATAAGGGTGTTGGGAGTTTCTGTGTCCTGAAGGCTTGAAGCCACACAGAGAGATTAATTAAATACTAACAAAAACAAAAGCCCCTACATAGAGGCTCAGCATATACAGGCATTTGCCACAAAGCATAGTAACCTGAGCTCAGTCCTTGAGATCCACATGGCGAAGGAAAGCTGACTCCTGAAAGTTATTCCTTGCCCTTACCCTTGTCATACGTGCCAGGGTTGACACATAAAATAAACTGTAACCAAAATTCTTAAATGTGAATAGGTTGAAAGTTAGTAAATGAAAAATCATCTTCCTCACAAACTATTTATTTGAAAGAGGTTTTGCTACATTCATAATAAAGTAGAAAATAAGACAGAAGATTTCTAGGAATACAAAGGTATTTTATACTGTAAGAGGGTTAATTACTTAGGAAGTTTCTACATGTATATTATAATATACATATGTTATAGATGTATATATACATAAGGATACTGAAACATGAATGTAATCTACAGTTGGATAATCTAACACTCTTCTCTCAATAAAGCTAGAACAATATGAGTCAATAAAGATTCAGATGATCTAAGCAATGTTACTAGTTATCTTAATTAATTGACTTGAAATACTGTCATCAATGGTGGTAGATCAAACAGGTCACATTGAATTTCCCTGAGGTATACTGGAAAATAAATCCCATCAATCTCAGAAGACTGAAGTCATGAAGAGAATGTTCTTAGCTGGGACTACTAGCTGATGCCTACAATCTTAGTACCCAGAAGGCCTCTGGGCTACATAATAAGGCCCTGTCTGAAAAAGTGAAAAAAAAAAAAAAAAGACCAATATAAATTTTCAGTTTGAAAATCTAGAAAAAAAAGAACAAATTAAACCCAAAGAAAGTGGAAGAAAATTTAACAGGGCTGGAAATGTCACACAATTGGTAGATTGCTTACCTAGTGTGTATGAAGCCCTGAGTATGACCTCTGACTCTAGTAGAAAGCTTGAACCTACTTCTACCTATTACAGAAACTATTAAACACTCAAAGAAGAAATATCAATATGTTACAAATCCCTAAGAACAAACAAAGCTGGAGGATAGTTCAGTTGATAGAGTGCTTGCCCACCATGGTTTAGATGGCCTAGAATCAATCCTCAACAGGTAGGAGGGGAAGATTTCCCACCAAGTATTATTCTTAACATTATCTTATTATCAAAACCAGACAGAACATCGCAAGAAAGAATATTGAAGACCAAGTGTTTTTTTCTGAAAGTAAATTGAAAATTTTTAATAAAGTATTTTAAATTGACTTGGCTATAGTAGCACATTCTTATAATTCTCACACTGGAGAGGCTGAGGCCAGCCTGAGCTTTGTAGCAAGACCCTGTCTCAATCAAAAACAAAAACATGAAAACCCAAAAAACTGAATCAAAAGAAAATGTAGTTTACTCTGGGAATACAAGGCTGATACATGCATAATATCACAGGAATACAAGGTGAAATATATAATGACTTGCCATATTAGTAGAATGAGCACATCTCTATAACTCCAGAATTGGGGAAGTAGAGGCAACCTCAGAAGTTCAAGGCTAGTCTTGGCTACATAATGAATTTGGGGGTAGCCTGGGTGGGCTATATCCTTCCTCAAGATGAAAAGAAAAATCTAATATCAGGTAAGACAGAAAAGCATTCGACAAAATCCATTGTTCATCTTGGTGTCTTCTCTCAACAACCTAAGAGAAGAGGGTCTCTCAGTCTGATAAAGACTCATAAAACCTTTTCAGCTAGTGGTAAAACTGGAAATACTTTTCCTTTAGGACTGCAAAAGTTCTTGCTGGTTCTGTCTTCTGGAGATCTTAGTGAGTACAGTAAGATAAGAAGAGACATAAAATGGAGAAATAGAAACACAGCAGAGGGGCTGGAGAGATGGCTTAGCAGTTAAGAGCACTGACTGCTCTTCCAGAGGACCTGAGTTCAATTCCCAGCATCCATGTGGCAGCTCACAACTGTCTGTAGTTCCAGTTCAGGCAAACACCAAGGCAAATAAAAAAAATAAATAAAGTTTAAAAAAAAAAAAAAAAGGAAAGAAACACAGCAGAACTGTCTGTTCACAGATTATGTGACTGTTTTCATGGAAAACCCCCAAAGAATCTACCAAACTAACTGGTCACGATAGCAAAAACCTTTATCCAAGCATGTGAGAAGCTGAGGTAGAAGTATGAAGACCAAGCTGGGCTTTCTAGTTAGACCCTGCCTCAAAAGAGAAAAAATGGAGGGCAGATTAATAAAGCTAGTAAGTAAACTCAGTGGATACAAAAAGCATTGCAGTTTATTAGTTGGAAGTTGAAATTTGTAAATTTCACTTACAGAGGCTGGAGATTTAGTATAGTTGGTAGACTGCTTACCGACATGAATGAAGCCCAAGTTTAGTTCCTGGAATGGTATAATACTGAATAGGGTGGTGCATACATGTAATCTCAGCACTTGGGAGGTGGAGAGATGTAGAAGCAGGAGAATGGATAGTTCAAGGTCATCATCAAGTATATAGCAAGTTTCAGGCCCATCCTGAGCAGCCTAGTGAAACCTTGCTTCAAAAAAGCAGCATAAGCTCTGGGCAGTGGTGGTGCACACCTTTAATGCTAGCACTGGGGAGGCAGAGGCAGACAGAGCTCTGTGAGTTCAAGGCCAGCCTGTTTCATAGAGTGAATTCTAGGATAGCTAGTGCTACACAGAGAAACCCCGTTTTGGGTCGGAGGGGGAAGACGGGAGAGCAAACTAAAGGCATAGCTCATTGGCACAGCCCTTGCCTAGCACATACAAGGCCCTGGTTCACTCCCCAGAACTATATATATATAAAAGAACTGTAAAGAATGAATAAAGTAATGTTCACTGAATACATAATTGGAAGAAAGAAAAGAGAATTTCTGAAATCGTGGGAATGCTTTCTATCCTCACTGTGGGATTAGTTACCTTAGTGGATTACACTTAAAATTCATTGTATATAATTTTTACCCCCCCAAAAGAAAAAAAGGCTTATATTGTTTAAAATAGAAATGATTATTCCTATTGTCAGTGCCATCCCTGCAATAGACCTCTTGCACATAAGATATTGACTACAGAAATAGTGTGTGTGTGTGTGTGTGTGTGTGTGTGTGTGTGTGTGTGTGTGAGAGAGAGAGAGAGAGAGAGAGAGAGAGAGAGAGAGAGGAGAGAGAGAAGAGAGAGAGGAATCGAATCGAAACCTCATGGGGTCTTTTTGCAGCAAACATTATTTATATATTGTGGGTCCTCTACTATAATAGTTATAAGAAATATAAAAATAAAAAAGTTGGGTCTGGAGAGGTAGCTCAGAGGTTTAGAGCACTGACTGTTCTACAGATTCAGAGTTTAATTCCCAGCAACCGCATGGTGGCTCACAACCATCTATAATGAGATTTGGTGCCCTCTGCTGTGGGCAGGCATGCAGGCAGGCAGAACACTGTATACATAATAAATAAATAGATCTTTTAAAACAGAGAGAGAGCCTGTTAAAATAAAGGCAAGTGCTTAGGTCCATAGGAGCCATAAAAACACAAGAGATGCGTGTCTAGGATGGAAATGGATGCTATAAAGCAAGTGGAAATCGCAGAGGACATGATTCTCATCTGCTGGAATTGGAGAAAGGACCATTAACTTTTGCAAGAAGGGCTTTGGGGTCAAGAGAACTCGTTAAGTTAGGTGGTAGAAGCATGAGTCTACATGATGTGTTTGAGAGATGTAAGCAGCTGGCTGTGGCAGCGGTGATGGGATGCTGTAGTGATGGGAGTAAAGGCAGTATACTTTATTGATGGAACTGAAGAGGTTGGGTTTATAGACAGAAGGGGACTGCTGAAGGCTTTTAGATGGGAGGGACATTACTTTCAGCACTTTAGAAGAGAATATCTGTCAGTGAAAAAAAGTACTAAATTTAGGGAGATTATAGACAGAACTAAGTTAGAAAGGGATTGTAAGACAAATCAGTAACTGTTTTTAATATTTATTCATTAGAACAATATGATTACATTTTTAATATCTGTCTGTTCCTCTTATTCCTTTAAAATTAATATTAGGAATCCAGAAACCTTTTGGACCACTACAGGCATGTTTCCCCAGGAGTTCATTATCTGCTTTCACAGAAATGTAAAGATTGAAAAGCTTGTGATCCAAAGTTACTTAGGTAAGCAAATTACACATTAATTTTTTATTATTTATTAATTTTTTCATGGCAGGGGAATATGTCAACTGTTGGCAAAAAAACCCCAGTTTTTCTTTATAGCATGGGACCCAGTTTTATTGCAGAAATGTGAGTGGAGAGCATGGATTAACTGTCCTCAGCACAATTAGCCTCTGTTAAACTGTAAATTTGAAACTCTTCCAAAGCACATCATAATTTCCATGCAGTTTACTGTGTGAAAGTCTTTGGCAGAAGATTCTATTAGAAATGTAAGAATCTGGTTTGCCAGGATGCTAGGTTCTATGACATCTTCATCCTAGGTTCAATTAACCTGTAATTCTCAGATTCTTTCTGTAAAAATGATAACCCCAATTATTCCCATTGGATTTTCTGGGGATTAAGAGTGGAATCTCTCCTTGGAACATCAAGTTCTGTCTGTGATAAAATGTATCAGACAGAACAATGGCAGGAAACAGAATAGATCCCAGATGTTTCAAATGAAGAGGCTTTATTAATAGATCTACTTATAAAATTCTGGCCTGGCCTGCAGGAATGAATAAGGGATAATGGCTCTGAGAAACTAGCTACAGGAGGAAGCCACTGCTGTCCTGGAAGTTACCAAAGCCCGGAGAGATGTGGAAGCTGTAATGGGCGAAAGGGGCAGACTAGCAGAAATGATACAGACTTTAAGGGACAGGACCACTCTCAAAGATATACCATGAAGCAGGATAGAGTGTAGATAAAATATTCTGCCCTCCAATCTTCTGGTGCCTGCCACTAGCCATCTTCAAAGAGAAGCTGGCTGGTAAGTTAGTGTAGGAGATACAATCTATAGAATCAGCCCCTCTCCCAGAATAGGAGAAAGGAGAGGGTGGTTTGGAGGGATCCCGTGGGGACAATGGAGTAAAGCCCATGGATAAGGAAGGTAACTGTATGCGTGGTATGCTTATGTCATGAGTTATGGAGGCTCCAGAGTCATACAGACCTCATGTGTAAACTCTTACTCTACATTTCCTAGCTTTACTCCATTGAGCACACTGCCTGGCTTCTGTAAGCCTGTGTCCTCATCAGGAAAGTAGGTTAATAATACCTTCTCATAAAAACTTCAGCCAAGAGAGAATGAACAGATATGCCTGACTCAAGACATGTTCTCCATAATGGCTTATGACCGTGGCTACCAGAAGTATCATAACCAGTATATAAATACTCCAGATAGTAACCAGATTCAGAAAAGCTCTACTAGATTTGTGCTCTGTAGTGATAAACACTGGCAAGATAGCCATTATCTAGTGTTACATATTGCCATAGGGACTTACAGAGAAATAGTCATAGCTTCCAGAATGTGTTCTTCCTGGTCCCAGAACTCGGTATAGCTCCCGTCAATCTATGGCAGTCAAGTAGCAGGGAAAGGAGAACAGAAACATCAAAATAGAATTAAATAGCTAATTAACATCTTCATTTATTCTGTTTATTTATAATGCCAGTGCGGACCTTGAGGATTGAAAAGACCACATCGAAAGAGCCATTCGATTTTGAGCAGTGGGTTGAAAAAGGTGTGTATGCTGCCAGTTCTGTTCTGAGCATGAGGGAGTAGATGCCTGGCCTCCGACTCTGTACAATCAGCCCAACTGCATTTTGGTAAATAAAAGGTGATTTTAATGATTCTTTAACACAGATAAGGCCTAGAAAAACACACAGTAGTAGTCTTCATGTACTGTTTAAATAACAATTAACATTTTCAAAATTGAGGTTATCAAAAATAAAAATGACACATTTAAGGCTTTTGTGAACTAATGGCTTATATATGACAAGCAAACAAATATTAGTTTTTTACTATGTCTCTCTGATTAATGATACTGTTTAATTATCAACTGAGCTGGGCATGGTGGCACATGTCCTCAATCCCAGGATTCAGAAAGCAGAAGCAGGGGGAATCTGGGAGTTTGAGGCCAGCTTGATCTACATAGATCTTTCTAGGCCAGCCAGCAAGACACAGTGAGTATCTGTTTAAAAAAGAAAGAAAGAATTCCTTTTGATAAACATCATCAACTAAATTGTATCCTCCATTTAGACACAAACATGCATAATGACTTCATGTGTCTATCTCCCTTTCTTAGTAAATATGAAACAGTAGAACAAAAACACATAAAACTGTAGGGAGAGAAGAAAACATAAACCCAGTGAACCAGACAAATGTAGATCAATAGATATTATCGCCAGAGGGACAGCCATAACTTGTAGGTTATAGCATAGTGCCTTCCAAGGGAAATATGAAGAAGTAAGCTAATACAGTACATAGAACCCCAGGAAGGCCTAGGATCTGAGAGCAGCAGGTGATGTGGGAAGTCTGAGTAAGACTAGTTGAGAGTTTCTTGTTTTAGCAGTGTACTGTTCATGTAGGGAGACCAGAAAGTGGTGTTGGTGTAAGTAACCTAGATTTCTACTGTCCACAGTGTAAACTTACAAATAAATATGGAAGAGAGTATAAACATATTACAATTCCAGAAAAAAACAACCTAATTTAAAAAGAATTATTTATTTAATGTGTATGGATGTTTTGTCTGCATGTATATCTATGTACCACATCCATGCCTAGTCCAACAGAGGACAGAGGGTAGGTTATCAGATCCCCTGGGACTTTAGTTACAGGCAGTTGTGAGCAGCTGTGTGGGTTCTGGGAACTGAACCCAGGTCTTCTAGAAGAATGCTCAGTGCTCTTAACCATTGAGCTGTCTCTGTAGCTCTCCACCCCCACCTCCCACCACCAATTTTTATACAGGTTTTTATTCAGTATGTGGCCTGGGCTGTTCTGGAACTTTATTATAATCAGTTCTTCTGCCCCAGTCTCCTGAGTGCTGGGATTCCAGGTATGCATCATGATACCAGACTAGAAAGAGGAAAACATTTACAGCGGGAGCATAAGTAGAGGGGAAGGTGTAGGAAAGCAGGAGCAATGGTTTGTATTCTCTAAGGAAAGCATTAGGAAGCAGAAAAAAGGGCTCCCGGATCTTATTTAGCAAAGTTCTCCTTTTGGTCTTTCCTGGGTAGCTTTTAAAATTCTGTGCAGTATTTGGTACAAATTAATGTCAAAATGTATTATATTAAATAAATAGTTCATGTTTCTGAAAGAGTACTCAATATAGTTAACTCGTGACTAAATAAATTATTCCAGTAGTATGTTATTACCAGGAGAAATCATGTCACAGGCTATTCTACATCACAGTGAAATTTTCCTGTGGGAAAAAGTGATTCCTTAAATAAAAGTCTGAAATTAGTGTTAGGAGCTTGGTCAATAAAAGGGAGGGCTTCTGCATTTTCAATTTCTTACTTTATGTTTCTTTAATATAATTTACATTAGTACTGTCTTTTGTTTATACTCACTAGAGATATTTTATAGCTCATTAGTCTTTTAAAAGTCAAATGTCGGGGGCTGGAGAGATGGCTCAGTGGTTAAGAGCACCGTCTGCTCTTCCAGAGGACCCGGGTTCGATTCCCAGCACCCACATGGCAGCTAACAACTGTCTGTAGTTCCAGTTCCAGGCAAACACCAAGGCAAATAAATAAATAAATAAATAAAGTTTAAAAAAAAAAAAAAAAAAAAAAAAAAAAAAAAAAAAAAAAATTTAAAAAAAAAAAAAAAAAAAAAAAAAAAATAAAAGTCAAATGTCTTAAATCAAATCCCAAGTAATGATAATTTCTTTAAATCTGGCTGTAACTTATGGTTTGCCAAATAAGCACATTTTGCTGAGCACAAATTTTCATAGCTATTCTCATGTATTTGAACCTTAATCTATTTCTATTAAATTTATGTTTTAGATTTAGTACATACAGAGGGGCAGCTTCAAAATGAAGAAATTGTGGTAAGTGAACATAGCTTGTAGAAATGATTATCTTTTTAGTGAGCCCAATTTAAATTTTAAACTTTCCTAGTATGAATTATTCATGATGAATACCCTCATGGTATTAGCAGTTCTTTGCCTACTTAACCATTAGAGATTATTCTCAATAATATTATTAGCTAAATGTATTATTAATTAGACTTTTTTTTAACCAATCCTAGAGAAAGTGGCTGCATGAATAAAACAGAATTGAATTCATTTATTTGTTTTATTTTGCTCAGCCACTTATTTTTAAAGTGTTGTTTACGTTCTTTCATTTGGGTCTGTAGACCGTTTAGAATAGGACACGGAAAGGGTTGAGACGTCAAAGTTGGATGTTAATTACCTGTGAAAGGGCGAGAAGAGCGAACTAGAGCATAGGATCCAAGCAAACAAGCCCAGGGGAGCTGGAGTGGAAGGGAACTGATGCTTTCTGACAGCATTCCATGGGGCTCTCCTTGTCAAGTGGGGTGAGCTGCTGCCTCATCAGGAGTCCTCTGTCTCTGCCAGTTTGTCATGCCCTAGTTTTAAACAAACAGGAACTAGCAAAACACTGCAAATGTGATAGGTGCCAGTGTTGGTCACATGACATGAGAGTGGCTTCCTTACCTGAGGGCGTTTGCAGCTTTGCATTCTGCCATGTGGCGGGCATTGCCTTTCATCCATTCTCTTGTTTCCTTCCCATAGTGTCTTGCATTTCAAAGACTCTTCAGAGGGTAGGGAGAGCATCCACACAAAGATGTGGGACATGTCAACCCAGTGCTGGTGAGGCAGAGACAGAAGGATCTTTGTGGCTCACTGGCACACATCTCACACACACACACACACACACACACACACACACACACACACAGAGAGAGAGAGAGAGAGAGAGAGAGAGAGAGAGAAGCTCAGCTTCACTTTTCTCCCACCTAAATTCACCCAGTGACTAGAGAGAACAGTGGAGTAATCCCCCCAAAAAAGATTAATTTTGCTGTATTTTTTGGCTAAAGTTAGGAAGCCCCTCTGCACTCCTGAATTCTTTGATATTTGTTGAGGACTCACTGGGGAGGGTTACAGAACATGTGGAAAGAAGCGTGGTAGAAACCACTCACACTTTTGTTATTATCAGAGCAGATCAACTCCATTCACCTTTCTAGCTGCTGACCATAGACCTTAGATATTACAACAAGAATGTGTAGAGAACTTTATAGCATCTTTTAAAAGTTATTGTATTTCCAATATTATATATTTACAAGTATTACTATATTATAATATTTATAATTACATTTTTAAGATACCACTTACGTATTTTCATACATTTAAGGTAATTTATTTTTTTGTCATTACAAGTAATTCATAGGGAATGTTAATACATGCTCTGGACATTATGAACTTCACCTTTTTTAAAATTTTATTTTCTAGAATTTAACTTTATGAAATGGAATTGCTGGACACAAGAGTATTAAGATTTTATGGCTTTTTACACATATTTCCAAATTGGTTTCCAGGGAAACTATATAATGTATAATCATACTTCAGGATAGTATATTCCAAGGCATCACTAGCTGACAGAAACCGCTTAGCATGGACATTGCTTTAGAAATATACTTGTAAAACAGTTGGTCAGCAGTGTACATTTGTAATTTATAGTCTTCCCACTGTTCATAAATCTAAGACTGATAGATACCAAGCTGAATGGCTCCTGGACAGCTACTGGATGAAGCTGGCTTATCTTCTCAACACTCTCTTATATTTTGTTACATGTTAGAAAGTTACTCCTCATCAAAGCCTTTCTTCTGCCAGCTGCCTGGTAATAGTTTGCTAAGATTGCTAAAAGCATCCATATTGATTTGTTTCCCCTTACAGGCACGAGATGGCTATGCTACTTTCTTGAGATTCATTATTGTTTCAGCCTTCGATCATTTTGCATCTGTGCATAGCATTTCTGCGGAGGGAATAGCAGTCTCAAGTGTTTCTTAGTAATTACAACAAAATGCACTGAACTACTTTTAAAATGTATGTATAGAAACACAAAGTTATCTTTGATATGTTTACTATTAAAGAGAGTTGTATCACTCTGTGTCCATGTTTGTTCATATTTCAGTATTTTTAGCATATGAATCAGTGGTGTTGGAGGTGGTGAGGAAATTGACTCTTACAGCTTCCTCAAGGAAATGACTCTGTGAAAATTTATAACTCACTGTGCCTCCATAGCATCTATTATAGAACTCGTCAGACCTTGTGCGTTAAGTTTTTAATTTATTACGGGATTATTGAAAAGTGAGCAGTCTAAGCAGTAAACAGTGTGGAATCTGGAGGAGGAACAGCGCTCAGGAAAGGTGTGGCTGCAGTCCTGGAGCCCAGCCGGACTGGAAGGCAAGCCAGTTGGTGGGCCTTGGGTCGTTTCTTTTTTCTTTTTCTTTCTATTGGGCTTTTTATTTTATTTTTTTACTTATTTATGATTTGAAAACATGTCAAAGAAAGATTAAAAAACATAATTTTTATTTCCCCAAAACAGTCATTATTGACATCATTTTTACAGTACTGATATTTTTATGAAGCAAGGATAGACTGATTGAACAAGACTTCTTTGACTATGTCTTATTATTATTTTATTTAAATAACCAGTGGAGCAAAAAAACTAAATTATAAAATAATTGCAAAATACACTTCTTCCCTATGGCTGCCTATCTCCATGTGTCTCCCCTTCTAAGGACACCAGTCATATTGAATTAAGGGTCCACCCTACTCAGTAGGAGATCATCCTAGCCAGTCATATTGGCACTGAAGGGCCCAAGTAAGATTAACTTCGTGGCTTTTCTAGTTATTATGACTTTATCGTGTCATTTGGGGGATGAAGTTCAACCCACTACACAGTATATTTGTAATGATTAATTTTTTTCTCAGCTGGCTGGGCCATGATGACTAGACGTTTGTCGACATTATTCTGGGTGCTTCTGTGAAGGTGTTGACTTTTAATAAACTAAGCATTTTAATTGGCAGGTTTTGGACAAAGTGGATTGTACTCCATAAAGTGCTAGGCCTCACCTAGATGTTTGGAGGTCCTAACAGAACAAAGACTGCTTCTCCAAATAAGTAGATTCTCACTGCAGCTTTGATTCTTCCCTGGATCCTTCTCTTGCAAGACTTCCCCTAGCTTCCTAGCAGGCTGGGATTTGTTGGCTTCTTTGAACTAAGTGATTTAGGATAAGCTAGCTTCTGCTTAGTTACAAACAAAATGTCGTGACAGTTTGGTTTTGTTTTTTTTTGTTTTTTTTTTTTTTTTTTAGTTTGCACCAAATTGGCTGATTTCTGTGGTCAGCTGGCAACTTAGTCTAGGTAACAAAGGTTTGTTGGAATGAGATGACCTCAGCTAGAATAATTCTGAGCCACAGGAAGTTCGTTTAGTAGGCTACCCTGAGCTTCTTCAGTGATTCTAAAAAGTAGCAAGAGAGGGAGAGAAAAAGCCCAAGTGCAAGTATGTTTATTCCAGATCATGTCACAGAGCAAAAAGAAGGTGTTGGGGTAGGGGTTCTTAATGCTGCAGTCCAGTATACTTAGTTTCTCCTGGTATCATGCCGTACGAAGCACAGAGCAGCCTGTGAGATACTCTGACCAAAATGACTGAGCTTGAACCTAATAGAGCCTAAAATTAACTGCCGTTTCAGGAAATTCACAGGGTAGTTGAAGAAGGGTAAATGGACAATTGGCCATTAATGCAGCCAACTGATTTGTGACTTTTTGGTCTTTTTTGGGTAGTGCCATGTGATCAGTTCTGGCCAATGAGATAAACAATAATATACTTAAAGGCTAATATCAAATTGCCTTGGTGAAACCCTTCAAGTTTCTTCTCTGTTGCTCCTATGGCCAGCAATGTTCTGAGCAAATTCAGTCTGAGTCGGCCAGTGAGCTCAGTGGTTTACAGTTAGCAGTCTTAACCCGGATTGGCTGTGTAGGAATGGGAAGGATGTCATTGTTCTATGCTTGGGAGCTTCTAAAGCTGCCTGTTCTTATACTCTGCCCATGTTGATTTCCAAACCAAACATGGTGTCATGGAAAATGTTAAGGAAGGTTCCCCACTCTGGGTTCAGAGACTTAAGAGCTCCTGTGTCAGGTATGGATCTTCTCTGGAGGTAACTTGAACAAACAACTGAGAAAACACAATTTAGAGGTAAATTGGGACATTTGCTTGTGGAATGGGTATTGTTCTTATTTCTAGATATCCTGGATGTAGCTTATGTTGTAAAAACCTGTTGATACAAACATAGTGGCACTTACCTTTAGTTACTCTGAAGGCAGAAGCAGGTAGATCTCTCTGAGTTGGAGGCCAGCTTGTCCACATAGTGAGTTCCAGTACAGCCAGGGCTATGTAAAGAAAGCCTATCTCAAAAAATAAACTATAAAATAACTTGCCCAGGTCTTTCAAAAATATACATGCAGCTATGCACGGGTAAGGATAAAGTAAGAGGTAGGATTTGATTTTAAACACATAATCAGGGATATTTACTGTTCTGTGGCTTGAGCATACCAGGCTCTGCTCCAGCCCCATTAGAGATTTTAAATAATTTTTGGAAGTTAATTGAAGTAAATGTGCCCATGAATTATTGAATGTGGGTGGTAGAATATGGTGGCTCAATATACTATCCTACTTTTATGTATTCTTTTTTTTTTTTTAAACTTTTTATTTATTTATTTATTTGCCTTGGTGTTTGCCTGGAACTACAGACAGTTGTTAGCTGCCATGTGGGTGCTGGGAATCGAACCCGGGTCCTCTGGAAGAACAGACGGTGCTCTTAACCGCTGAGCCATCTCTCCAGCCCCACTTTTATGTATTCTTAGGAGTGTTTAGGATAAAAGTAAAAATAATGCCCCAGGAAACCTTTATTATTTTTTAGCAAATTAAATATATATCTATTGAAGGAAAGTGGTGGAAACCCGAGAGTAGGGTTCCAAAGGAAGAGTACCTCAGAAGACATCTCGTGCTTATCTTTTATGTACCCTTCAGATAGCTTCCTTAGACAAGATTCCTAGATAAGATCAAAGCTGGGTGTACTGGTGGGTTGTTTATTTGTAGGGAGGGGGAATCACAGCCAGGGCCTCACGCTATTAAGCAAGTGTTATTTCCCAGAGCTACATCCTCAGCCCAGGGTTTGAAGGCTCTGAGGATTTCTGATAAGTTGCTTACAACAATCTTCAACATGGATTTACTCCTGAAAAGTAAGGTTTGAGGTGAACAAAGGAAGTGGGAAAGGCAGGGGTGAGCAGCGGCCTTGTCATGAATCCCCGCTCAAAGATCACATCTGCGGCAGGATGGGTAGAAAAGTCTGACGGAGCAAAGAACCAGCTAATCACAAAGCCTGGACAGCTTTCAAATACTTTCCTGTGACATGGAACCATCAAGGCTTTTGAGAATGACCTAGAGCAATTGCTCTCATGTCCAATAGCAGAAATGCTGAGGATTTTCTTTTTTAAGTTCCTAAACTGAAATGTCAATAATTCTTTGCACAAGAACTCTGTGTTAAGGCTTACAGATTGCGGGAAAGGGTCTCTGGGGTTCATCTGATCCATCTTGGGCACAGGCCTAGTGAATTCTCTTTAAGCAGCTTCTGTGGATTCAGCAAATAAGTGGTCAGTGCTGTCCTTGTAATTCTGCTTGCTATAGGATGAGGAGGAGGAGGGTGGGGCTTAATAGTATAGTGTGCTAGCAACTCAAGGCCCTGGGTTTCATCCCCCAAACAAAGTAAACAGTGAATATGCACTATTAGAAAGCTATTCTGGCCTGTTTTCCTAGGCCTTAAAACACTTCTCAATGGTTGGCAGTAGGGGTTCACTTGGGGCACCTCATTTCATTTCCAATTCAGGTTCAAGTTGCATGTTGACATTGTTGCCTTCCCTCTGCTGAGCCCCATTAAAGGTTCATTTACTCCACCACAGACCCTCACTGTGGTTGTGCTGTAAGTGAGACCCTTTACTCAGACCCTTTTCTTTAGCCATCTTCCTCATTTACTTTAGATATATAGATCTTTAGTAAATGTTTGTTGACTGAACACAGCCATTCCTTTGCTTGTCTGCATCTTTACACTGAAATCCTTGAGGTGTTTGTGTTTATTTTTTAAATTAACATAAGGCTTTATTGATTCTTTGGGATTTCACATCATGCACCCCAATCCTACTCATCTTCCAGTTCTCTGTATCTGCCCTTCACTCTTTTGTGTTCTCCCCACCAAGAAAAACTACATAATAACAGTAACAAATATGATAGAATTAAAAATGCCAATAAGAATATTAATGACAAACTAACAAAAAAGCAAACAAACCCCCACTTTTCTCCTCCATCTTTCCCACCTCTCCACCACCTCTTCATTCATCTTGGTGGCATTGGGAGCTGCTGTGTATCCTGCAGTAGACCCTTTTGTCCAAGCAGATTTAATTTCAGATGTTCATTATGTAATGTGTTGTTGGTCAGGTTCAAGGCCTCTGGCTCATGGTACACCATCAACACTGGACGGTCACCAAAACTCCCCTCAAATAACCTGCGGTTGCCCGGAGTCCTGGAGTTGCCACAGCTATGGTTCTGTGGGACTAGGTGCTCCGTGAGCTCTGGTGAGGCCTTTTGTTTTGTGATCTCATGTATCTCAGACTGGCCTTGAACTGCTGATTCTTTCCCCCCAACCACCCATATCTCCAGAGAGCTGGGCTTACAGGATTGAGCCACCATGTCTGGTTTATGAGATGCTGGGTATCAAACCCAGGGTTTTATTCATGCTAAGCAGAAGGGCTTTACTACCAACTAAACTTCAATCCAGGCCCAAGTTTTTAATATAGTTAGCTAACAATGTATACCTTTTTTTTTTTTTTTTTTTTTTTTTTCACCTTAGCTTGGTGGTTGCCGCTATTGGTGTGTCCCTCACTTTTCTCTATAATTTCAGTCTTTTCTGTCTACACCACCAAAAGAGAATGGACTGTAAGGGTCCCTTGGGCATTAGAAAGGGAATAAAAACTAAAACAAATTGGATGTCACAGAGGTTGACAGTGAAGAAGCAGAGCAGGAATGGAGGACAAACAAAAAGGTGCAGAAGGCCAGCATCTCCCCCTACCCCTGCTGGGGGCCTAGGGAGACAACCGCAAACCTGAAAGGCAGGTCCTGGAGAAGGGAGATGGTGTAAGTGGGGGTTGAATCAAGGAAGGGGGCTTCCTCTTTCTTTTTATAATTTATTTATTTCATGTGCATTGGTGTGTTGCCTGCATGCATGTCTGGGGCCTTCCTCTTTCTCTGCAGAATGGAACTCCCTACCTTAAATAGCAGCTTCAAAGACTGCAGGCGCATCATCCCTGCAGGGATATATGGAAAAAGTCTTCATGATGCTCCCACCATTGCCTGACAGGTGGAATGATGTTGTTGACAAAAGAGAAACGAGGCGGGATGCAGGTACATTTGCTTCTGGATCAAAAAGTAGAGTTGACCAACTGTAAGATGCGAAGGCACCAGTTATTTCCTTTTGTTCGAATCTCCTATCCAAGTTTTGGAAGCTTCCACCACTACCAGGACTGCTCTGGGTATGTCTTCTGGCCCCCTGGCCCACAGAGTGGCAATTCTCCAGCCAATGAGCCTCTTTATACACAACTGCATTTTCTCCAGAACCAGGCTAGATCAAGCTGAGCTGAGGGAATCCTCGGGACTGCAGTGCTGGGATGGGCAGAAGTGGCCTCCGCTCAGTCAGCCCTCACACAGGTGGAGGACAGTCTCTTGGGCATTTCTGTGTAAGATTACTCCTGTCAGTTGAGGGCAGTCTCAGGAGCGGGACATCTGTGAGCCCTCAGCAGCCAGCACTGAGGTGGCCGGATATGATGGCACATGAGTTGACACCTGGGCAGAGAACCAGCAACAGCCACTGAGGTGGCCGGATTGCACTGGTGTTCCTTAAGTACCAGGTTCAGCTTCAACTCTGGGAACTTGTTGGAGATGCAGAACTCTCAGCCCATCCCCAAGTCTACTGAACCCCAAACCCTAAAAGTGAGACTCAAGTGTCTACATTTTATGAAGCCCCTTGGTAACTTTATTTCATGCCTAAATGTGAGAACCACTGTGCTATGGAGGCAGATGACTGGGAACTGTAAACCAGGTAAAATCCCAGGAAAATAAAGAAGATTCAGACCATATGTTGCAAAAGAAATTATACACAGAATTCCCAGACTCAGCTGATCCTCCTGACTGAGTAGCTAGGACTGTAGGCACCTGCCACTTCCTCTGACTCCCACATTCCAGGAATATTGCTACAGAAAAATTCACACTAGGACAGGCCTTAGAGAGTTGCTGGACATTAATATAAAAGGATCTACAGGTTTCCAGGCAAAGTAAGTGATTCAGGTGCCAAGAGAGAAGTAAAGTAGGCTGTCCTGAAATGCCTCCTCTATAACTTTGCTGCCAGAAAACCATCTGGAAGTGTCCACAAATCTCAGGCAGAGATTGGAGCATGAGATCTCTCAGCTCAGCTGTGATGCTTTCTGCTGAAAGATGATGGCTGGGTTATGTAAGATGATGGCTGAAATTTTGTGAAATTTCCGAGCATAGGGGTCTATGTGGCCTCCTTGGCAAGCTACCAGTAGCTTCAGTAAATGTATCTTCTGGAGAGATCCTAATCCTGGATTCTTTTCTCAAACACCTAATGATACATGGTAAAAACACACACATACATAAAGAAGAAAAGGAATGTGTTCATATATCATTAGCCCTGGTTATCCCAAACACTAACAGCCTAAGCTGATCTTTACTTGAGATCTTCCTGTCTTGGTTCCTTTGGTACTGGGGTTACAAGAGTGCTACCCATTCCTGGGTTGGATACACTATTTTAATAAACCTTTTAAAGTTAATGTCTGTATTTACCAGAAATAAAATACCCTGTGACCAGTAATGGATTTGACCTAACTTGGGAGATGAACAACTCTGATATTAAGGGCTTTGGTTTCTGCAGCCTCTTGCCAGGCCCTGAAGACACCATCTCATCCCATCAAAATGAGGTACAGGCTCAGAGTCCTCATATAAAATCAAGCACTAAAAGGGTACCACTCTCACAAAAAAGCAAACTGGTGCAGGGGCCCTCCCTCCCTTCAGATAGAAATAGGGACTGTGAATATAGCTCAATGGGAGAGCACTTGTTCAGCATTCAGGATGTCTGGACTTGATCCCATTAAATAAACAGGAAAAAATACTGGAAGGAAGGAGGAAAGTATATACACGGTAGTGTGTCAGAACACAATCTGAGAATGGAATTGTGCGAGAAAATCCCAAGAAGACCTGAATCTTGTGACCTCGATGTCTTCAAAAACACAGAACTGGGGTCTGAAGAGATGCCTCAGATAACTCAGAGGTTAAGAGCACTGACTGTTCTTCCCCAGGTCCTGAGTTCAATTCCAAGCAACCACATGGTGGATCACAACCATATACGATGATGACATCTGGTACCCTCTTCTGTGTACTGTATACTTAGTAAATAATAAATAAATTTTAAAAAAAGATGTTTTAAAAACAAAACAAAACACAGAACTGTTCCTGGAATGAGCTTCTGTGGATGAGTAAGTTTGCTTCAACTGTTGTTACTCATGTCTCTGTGGAGAAACATGCTTTTGTCCCACGTGACTTGTCCTTGTGATTAACCTCTTCCTCAAGTGATTCTTCTTAGGTATGTACTGTCTGATGCTCTGAATCAAGTTGGCCATTGCATAAGACTTTAGTCCACCTCATCTTTAGGCTCAAGCTCCCAGTTCATTCTGCTAACTAGAGGGGTAAACAATAGAAAATTCGGTGCTTTAAGTCAGTTGAATTCTGAGAGCCAAATATTTCTGATTAGTACTGAGCTCTTTCACCTTCCAGTAACTCATGATGTTGGGCAAGCAGAGGAATCTAGACCTAGAAAGTTCACAAGTGTGCACACGCGCGCACACACACACACACACACACACACACACACACACACACAGACACACAGAGTCTAGATCATGTGCCTGGGGATGATACCCCCCACAGTGGACCTTCCTGCATTAATTAGCAATCAAGAAAATGATTACAGATATGCCCACACAGGCCAATCTGATCTAGGCAGTTCTTTGACTGAGGTCCCCTCTTCCTAAGTGACTTTTATTTATGAGAAATTGACAATAAAAACTAACCAGCACAATTCTCTATAGACTCCCTTCCTAAATGTGAAAGTACGGGGCATCGTTTGAGACAAAGCCCAAGTAACACCAGCTCCCTAAGGCTTCTCTGGACTCACCCAGCTCAGAGAGGTGGCTCTCTCTCGGAGTCCTCAGCTCTAGCACATCTTAGTCCACCCTGAGTGACTGTTTTCATAGCCTGGGTCTGATCTCCATGAGGTTAGGCAGCCAGAGAACTGGCCCAACCTTATCAGATGAGAATGACAAAACTCATAAGACTCAGTTTCCTGCTTCCTGACAAAGGTCCAGCAAAACTGAGCCACGTGATCTGCCTTGATCATTTTTTACTTTTGGTTTTAATCTCCATTTAATCTCCATGTGTTGCATGTTTTCAGGTTTTTAATATTTATACAACTTGAGGACAACTTGGGGATATTGAATTAATGGGAAATTCTTCTGAATTTTTTATGCCTTCTTCTAAGGAGTACTGCTTCTAAGCCTCCCCAGGAAAGTCCTGAGCATACTACTCCCATATTAAGAAGATAGCCTTATCTACTTGGAGGTCTTCCTTATGCCGTGGAGATTGTGAGGTACAAAAAGAAGCAGAGATCTCTTCAGGAGGTTCTAGATATTCTTAAAACATTTGCCCTGTACATACTCAGGAACAAGAAAATCAAAACAAAGTAAACTTTAAAAAGTCACTAAAATTTGGTGGGCTAGCCAAGTTGGCCACAGATCAAAACTTTCCCACTATATATACACTCAGGCGATCTTGTGGCCTATATATCAACAAAGTTAGATTGGCTGGATTTATCTCTGCCCTACACAGGGATTTACATTGATGGGCAAAGAATGATATGGAAAGATGATAAAAGAATGAGGATCAGGACTTTCCTTTCTTAGAAAAGTTAGCTCATGCGGGGTCACTGTGGTATCATATGACCAAGAAACAAAAGAATGCCAGGATTAGACATATAAATAAATTCTATAAAGATATAAAATTTAAACATTGTATTATGCAAGAATTTGAATAATAATTATAGCAACTTTGACCTGAGAAATTTTCTTGAGCACTTTGACCATTAAGAGTTTGGGACATGGCAATCTGCCCGGGCTAGCTTGGAGGTTTTGTCTAGTGTCCTTGAAACTGTAAGAGCTGCCTAAAAGTTGGGCTGTGGAGTTGGTGAGTAAAAATAATTATAAAAGATAACTCTGTTCTGTCACGGTTTATCAACGATGACTAAAGATATGCAAGAGGAAGTTAAACAAGTGTCCAAAAACAGAAATGATATGATCTATGTTTTCAAACGAATTACTGAATTCTGTATAAATAAAGAAGCACTTTGCCTGCTAATCAGTCAGGCTGCAAGATTCTCTTAACCACCATGGTCTGGGCCCCCAGCAGAGGACCTCAGCTGTATTGTGGTGGTTTGAATGACAATGGCCCCATAAGATCATAGGAAGTGGCACTGCTAGGAAATGTGGTCTTGTTGGAGAAGTGTCCTACCAGGAGTGGACTTGGGGGGGGGGTTCAATACTCAAGTCAAGCCCAGTGTCTTTCTCTTCCTGCTGTTTGCCAGTTCAAATGTAGCTCTCTCAGCTACCTTTCCAACACCATGTCATGCTACCATGGCCCTATTAGGAGATATGGCCTTGTTGGAGTAGATGTGGTCTTGTTGGAGGAAGTGTGTCACTGTGGAGATAGGCTTTGAGGACCCGTATATGTACAAGCCACACCCAGTGAGACAGACCACTTCCCATTGCCTGTGAGTCAAGATGTAGGACTCAACTATTTCTCTAGCACCGTGTCTGCCTGCATGCTGCCATGCCCTACCATGATGATAATGGATAAGCCAGCCCAATTAAATGTTTTCCTTTATAAGAGCTGCTGTGTTCACGGTGTTTCCTCACAGCAGTAGAAACCCTAACTAAGACAGTTCCAGCTGCTAGCATTTGTTGACGAGGGGGAGTCTGTTGTGTGCTTACAGACAGGAACTGAAGGACTGTGAGAAGGGATCAGAAGTGTGCAACTTACTGAGTTCTGAAGGAGGCAGCACCCCCTGCTTCAGTCCTGCTGCTCTCATGGCTGTTCGTGCTCAGCGTCACCTCACAGCCTACACCTGGGCTAGCTAACTGCTTTGGCAGTGCAGAGAATTTTTATTCAGTGACTATACTGTCCTCCACATATGCTCACTCTGAAAAAAGGGGAGCCCAAGGAGGCAGTTGTATAATAGCAGGACATCAACAAAGCTGAAAGGAATTGGAGATCTGAAGACAGTTTTGTTTGTTTGTTTTTAAACAATAGAAACACTTTATTTAATAATTGTGGATCATCATGGGCCAAGTGGTGGATATCCAGGACCAGCAGCAAGGTTAGTGCAACTCCAAGCCTCTCTTTCTGACTCCAACAGGATAATCACATCACCCTCTCGAATGGGGCCTTTAATGTTTCTGATGATAGAGCAGCTGCTGTCATCCATAAATTCTATGTGCACCTGCGTGTACTGTCCCTGCAAACTGGTCCTGCCCAGCACTTTGGTTAGAAAACGAGAAAGTTTCTGTGGAGAACTCTATCAAGAGTCATAGTAGAGATAAATCAGACATCCGAGCCTCGAGACAGTCTCCAAACTAGGTCAGGTAGAGAACAGGGCACCTTCCACCAGGGGAAGGACATTATCCATGTTGCCAAGCCCAAAGAGAACTGCCAGTGTGTGTTCCAGGCATGCTGCATGGTGCACACTGTGGCAGAGCACGCCTCCCCTCCTCCCACGGTGCCAGCAGAGCATGCCAAACAAAGGGAATGCCCCCAGGTGTGGCTATGTAGATCTCTGCCCACTCCACTGGCATCTAGCATCTATGAGGCAGCTGATCCCTTCTCTTCTTCCCCTCTCTCTCTCTCTCTCTCTCTCTCTCTCTCTCTCTCTCTCTCTCTCTCTCTCTCTCTCTCCTTTCCCCAGATATCTTAACTCCCTAAAATAAGCTCTCTGTGTGGCACCTGGCAGTGAATGTGAGTGTCTCTTCCACACGCAAAAAACTAAAAGCCAGACCATGGAGACTGCAACCTCCGGCCAGTAGGGCCTCCCAGAACTACTTCCTTTTTGAGATATAGCAGCACTGTGTAGCCCTGGATGGCCTGGAACTCCTTATGTAAACCAAACTGATCTTGACCTCACAGAGATCCACCCGCCTCTGCCTCCTGGGTGCTGAGATGAAAGCACTGTGCACCGTGCTTGACCTAGTTTTTTTTTTTTTTTTTTTAAAGTAAAGCACCCATGCATAATGGCACATGCCTTTATCCCCAGTTCTTGGGAAGTAGAGGCAGAATGATCAGTTTGAGGGTCCCTGTGGCTACCTTAGAGTTTGAGGCTAGCCTGAGATATATGAGACATTGTCTCAATGAAATGCAATAAACCAAGCACATGTAAGAGTAAAATGGTGGGGCTGGAGAGATGGCTCAGCGGTTAAGAGCACCGTCTGCTCTTCCAGAGGACCCTGGTTCGATTCCTAGCACCCACATGGCAGCTAACAACTGTCTGTAGTTCCAGTTCCAGGCAAACACCAAGGCAAATAAATAAATAAATAAATAAATAAATAAATAAATAAATAAAACTTTAAAAAAAAAAAAGAGTAAAATGATTTGACACAGTTGTACACACCTTGAGTCCCTACTTGGAGTCTGAGGATTGTGAATTCACAGCCAATCTGGACTATGTAACTAGTTCCTGTCTCACCTAAATGAATAAATGCAACATTAAAATGCTGAAAATGTCGCCCGAAGGCAGAGTCAGGAGAAGCTGTTGGTATGCTAGCATGCTTCCCATGTGCATTCCCTCATCACCCCTTTTTTTTAATATTTATTTTTATTTTATATGAATTGGTGTTTTGTCTGCATGTATAACTGTGTAAGGGTGACAGATCTTGGAGTTACAGTTGTTATCTGGGAATTGAACTCAGGTCCTCTAGAAGAACAGTCTGTGCTGTTAACTGCTGAGCCATCTCTCCAGACCTGTCATCACCACTTAAGCTACTCTGTTGTGATGTGAAGTTATGTACCTTCAGCAACATTTCACAAGACAATGCATACATTTGACGTGCCATATATAAATATTCTTCCAAAATAAGGCCCCTCCAGAAAATGATATTGTAGCTGATGAAATCACATGTGGGCTATCAAAAGATAGATCAGGTCAATACAATTCAGAAAAAAAAAAAAAAGATGTACAGATTACATTGACACCACTCAAAATAGATTGACAGATTTATTTGTCGTTAGATGGTTGCCTCTTCTGACATTTTAAAAAATCAAGTCACAGCTGTGTGTACTTTACACTGTGACCATCATAAGCAAATATGAAAAGAAGCAATCACAACAAATAGGCCGATGGCTGCCCATCAGTCCAATGCCATCTAACATGAAGGACCAATAAGAGACATGTGAGTGCATGGAACAGAATTTCGGAAGGACCTGAAACAGCAGCTTTCGCTGGTGCCTGTGATTTGGTTTGGTCAACGTTATAAAGCTTCTTGGTCAGCACCAGAGAACCAGAGAATTAGACATGTGTTGCCACAAAGGGGTTCCCGTTGTCTTTGGTCCCTACTTTCTCTGACTTCAATGCCCCATCTTCTCATTAACAATGTCCTCTGCTTGGTACTAAAAAAAAAAAAAAAAAAGTCCAGCATTTTAAATGATTAATTCTAGGAGTGGCAAATTTGGTCAGATGGATTGACTGGATGTAAAGGATGCCATATCAAAGCTCTTGACATCATCAGAAGAGTTGCTACACTTTAGAAGCCTTCCAGTGGAGCTTGAGTGCCCTCCCCGAGAAGATGCTGCACACTGGCTTGCTTGGTCTCTGCTGTGACAGCAGTGTGGCAATGCACCTTCACTTTTGCCAACAGCTCACTGTTGCTTTATCTTCTGGTTCTGACAATTTGTGTTGTGTGTGCTGTGACCTACATTGCTCCCTGGGTGTTATTTGTTTAGATCAGAAAAATCTGACCTGATAGTTCAGCTGGGCTCACAGGTCAAAGATAAAAGACCTCTGGAGTGGGGTGAAGCTGGACTCTGAAGTACCAAGCTTGGGGAAGCCTCCTGTGGTTCCTTAGAGCTGAGGCATATGTCCAGGTGAAGTGCAAAGCTTTTCCAGGACAGCACGAACTTCCTCTGGATTGTAATTCCAAGGGCCAGGTTTACCCTGCAAGACAGATGGGTCAGGTGTCATTGGTCCCACCCTACAATGCATGTCTTGTATGGGGCTTGGCTGAGAGATCTGGGCTAATGATATCTACACGGGAGTTGTCAGCACAGGGCAGTTGCAGCCGTGAGGTGGGTTATGCCACTCAGCAAAATTGGGAAGAGTAGCACCAGCATTTAACCTGAAAACTGGGCAGAGAATTAGGAGGGAGGTCAGAGGCAAAACGACAGAGGTTTAGGAGAAGGGGACCAAACCATAAGTTCTTGCAACATCAGCCTCCACAGTAAGTTCTTTCTGTCCTATAGAACTACCTCCGGCTCTCCAGACCCTCTGCCCTAGCTCAGTCCTCTTTATTCCAACCTAGCAAACTATGGTCCTTCCTATCATTGGCCCCTTTCCCTTTGTCCTCTCTCTACAGACACCAGTGATGTTTCTAAAGTGCAGATCTGATCAGATCGTGCTTGTCCTGTTTAAAGCTTTTCTGTGGCTCTTCTTGGAAGATGAAATCCCCTGGTCCAGAGCCAGTTCCTGGTCATCTAGATGTTTCATTCTCTTCCTCCTCATGCCTTGCCCTACTGTGCCTCACACCTTTCCCTTCCAATATTCTCAATTTTCCTTCTCACGCCGGCTTGTCATACTACTTACAGTTCAAGGCACAAGCTGGCCAGATCCTCAGAAAAGCCTGTCCTTCCCCCAGAAGGGGGAAACCTGAAGTCTGAGAGGCAGATCAGTCCTGACACCCAGGCTCTCTCACTTACATGGTGTCCTCAACAGGCCCGTTGTTCTAACAGCAGAATGGAATTGTTGGGGATTCAGAGACGTGGCTCATAAACTAAAATATTTACTCTGATTCATCAACAGGAAGGCTTTGCTGATCCCAGCTCTGGAATCTTACAGCACTTGGCTCAACGTTTCTCTTTCTTTCTCTCTCTCTCTCTCTCTCTCTCTCTCTCTCTCTCTCTCTCTCTCTCTCTCTCTCTCTCTCTCTCCCTCCCCATTCTCTATATGGAAAGTGGTGGGTATGTGCACTCCAGAGCAAGTACTCATGGAGTCCAGAAGGTGTAAGAACTGCTGAAGCTAGACTTACAGGTGGCTGTGAGCGGACTGAAAGGGAGCTGGGAACTGAACCCACGTTCCCTGGAAGAGCAGAATAAGCTCTTAACTGCTGAGACATCTTTCCAGCTATAACCTTGTTTTTTTTTTTTTTGAGACAGGGTCTCTTGCTGATCTGAGGCTTACCAATTAGGTTAGACTCCCTGACCTACAGAGCCTCCGAATCTGCCTGTCTCAAATCTTGGCATCTCAGTAACCCTTTCTGTGTGCTTGGATTAAGGGCCTTCGCCACCACCGCCCCAGTAAAGATATCTATGTATGACTTGTCAATTCAGGCAGTTTCCATCTGCCTGTTTCCGATCCCTAGCACTGAAATTGAAAGTGCTTGCCAGCTTTTTCACGTGGGTTCTGGGTACCAAATTCATGTCCCTGTGCTTGTGTGGCAGCTCTTTTTTAAAAACAAAAAAACAAAAAAACAACTTTTTTATTTATTTGCCTTGATGTTTGCCTGGACAGCTGTGAGCTGCCATGTGGGTGCTGGGTATTGAACCCTGGTCCTCTGGAAGAACAGTCAGTGCTCTCAATCGCTGAGACATCTCTCCAGTCCCCATGTGTGGCAGCTCTTTAAGGCTGATCCATGGTTCCCTCTCCATCTCTTTTGTTTGTATTTTTCTTAGCCTCTAGACTACAGATACCTTTGATGTAAGTGAGGGGTCATTTTAAGTACATTCTGTATTTCTTGGACCTGCACAAAGCCTAAGCCAGGATAAGGACTCAGTGCCTAGCTTGCCTCACAGAAGAAGTCTCAGGGAGACAGGAAGATGGGTCTTCTTCTGTGACCCTTGCAACCTGGGGCTCCATCTGTAGGTTATTCTTTGTTTTGTGGGCAGGCTGGAAAGCCAGTTTATCATCTATGTGGCCCCGAATCCATAGTCTGTTCTCAAGGTCTGAAATCCCTGTAACTATACAGTTTAGCTTCTACCCTCCTGGTAATTTAGCTAATTGTGTCTGATGGGTCACAGCTATGATTACCCTTTTAATCCTAACCAGGCAGAAACCTTGAGGGGGAAACAGTTGCTATGAAGCTGACCTGGCTCAGTTTCTAACTTGTTTCTAACTTCTAGTAATCAGGTGATTTCCGCTTCTGTTTGCCTGATGACTCTGGGCAAGCTAGCCCTTCTCTGAGCATCATATATAAAAGGGAAACATTTTCCCACTCAGATTAAAGCCAGGGGCCATTGAGATGTCTCAGTAGCTAAATGTACCTACCTGTTGCCAAGTCGATGATCCAAGACTGATTGTCAAGACTCACATGATAAAAAGAGAAACTGACCCCACAGATGACACTCTGACTCCGCCCCCCCCCGTGGTAATATATTGTATATTTAATAAAAGTAGTCTGGACTATCTGAAGACAGAGCCACCCACAAAGGCAAGCCATGAAGGTCAGGGAGTGGTGACCGAGAGATCCTTCTGGATCTCTGTGAGCCAGGCAGTGGTGGCACACACCTTTAAGTCTAGCTCTAGGAAAGTTGATCCATGAAGATAGCTGGGCGGAGGGAGAGAAGGGAAGAGTTCAGCATCCCCTGCCATTTTCCTTTTCAGAGGAGGATGGAGATGTTGGAGAGAGAGGATTCAGGAAAACAGGCCTGAGGAGTGGCTAGGTGAGAAGTGTTTGTGGTTTGTTTCTCTAACTCTCTGATATTTTAGCTTTTCCCCAATTTCTGGCTCTGGGTGTTATTATAATATGAAATAGAATTTGTGCAATACCTAGCATTCAACTCTTGGGACATGAATTCCCAAAAAAGCTATTTGCCTGTGGCTTTGCAGGCAAAGGCTGGAGTTACATGTGGCCAGAGTCACTACCCGGCTAGATAGATTTACTATTCAGAGCTAGGCTCCAGTCAGCTCTGCCTTTTAGGCAGTTTCCATCTCATGTGTTTTTTCTCCACAATCACCTGGGTGAGTTTTTTGGACAGCAGCTTCCCTCTCCTGGTGAATTGTTGCTTTCACTGGACCCCCATCTTTAAGGTGCTACCACACTAGGTAGCTGCCCCACTTCATAGTCATCTGTATCAGCATTGATAGCAAATTTGGTGAGTAAATTGGGATTTCTTAAAGGAGGAAATTAGTTTAAGATAGAGAGTTTTTCCAGGATTAGAACATAGGAAACAGGATGTTTCTGGGCGCCAGGGTCTGTACAGAAAGATGGCAGAGTTAGGTTCCAAATCAGTGTTGTTTGTGTGTCTTGGTAACATTTGCCAATCACCCATTGCAGAATCAGTTTTCAGAAAATTGGTAACTGATGAAAATGTTTCAGATAATTGGAGGATAGACAGTGCGGCTACATCCACCTATGAAGTGGGGAACCCCCCTGACTATCGTGGGCAGAACTGCATGAGAAAACAGGGCATCCCCATGAATCACATTGCACGGCAGATCACAAGACTTTGCCATGTTTGATTATATGTGATGTATGGATGAAAGCAATTTGAGAGATTTGAATAGAAAAAGTAATCAAGTTAAAAACTGCAAAGCTAAAATTGAGCTCCTTGGAAGCTATGATCCACAGAAACAGCTCATTATTGAAGATCCCTATTATGGTAATGATTCTGACTTTAAAGTGGTATACCAGCAGCGTCTTAGGTGCTGCAAGGCCTTCCTGGAGAAAACTCACTAGATGGTCCTGCCACCACCACTGAGCAACTCACTCACCAGAGCCATGCCCAAGGGTGGTGGCAGTCCTTAGCTCCATGCCCTACCTGTCTTTTCAGCTGACTCACTGTATATCTTTAAAATAACTGTAGATGGAGATTAGGTTTATGTTTAGAAGAATAAAAATATTAGTGTAAGACAGTTGGAGGTGTGGCTAAGCATTCTTAGACTAATTGACCTCTCACCTTATCCTAATTACAAAATAGTGGAACAAGCAAATATGGAACAAAATAAAACTCAATGAAGTAAGAATGATGTACAAGGTCCAGGTCAGCCTCTGAGCCAGGCTGAGTAGTCTGATCTAACTAGAGTGTGTACATAGCCAGCACCCAGTGGCTTTATTTGCTTGCCTTATACCTCTCTATTCTAGACTCTTGTGACAATAATTCCATCCATATCAGCTTTCCATTTAACATTGGAAGAGTTTAAATTCAGCACACTGAGGTCATTTAAGTATTTGAAAGAGAGGAGAAGCTGGATGTGATAATGCAGGCCTGCAATTCCAACAGGTCAGCCTGGGCTATACAGTGAAGATGGGAGCAACAGATTGATAAAATTAGCTTTTTTACTTCTACTTGAGCCACTTTACCTCTTTAAAGAAAAAAAGTGTGCTTAAATAGTGGTGTGTTTGAAGTATTCTTTCATTGGCATTTAAAAAAGTTACAGGCAAGCATAAGTAATTTTAGTGCATTTTCAGAAAAGTGACCTCAAATTTATATGGCTATATGTCAGACAGAATGTGAGTTAAACTGGGAAGTCAACAAATACAACTGAAATAGAAATCTGATGTCTGCTTGCTTTCTTACTGACAAATGAAAAGAAATATATTTTAAAACATTGCAAAAAAAATAGGAAACATTAGCATGGAAGGAATTTGGGTCTTGTTTGATAATACTCTAGATGATTTAAAAGTAGAACCACTAAAAAAGAAGATAATATAGATGGGGTTATCATGTCTATTATAAATATTACTTGTTTGATTATTCTTGTTTTAGCCCTAAAAAAGTTGGCTTGTGTAAGTGTCAAATTGGTTGATATGAGTGCCAAGATGCAAGTATTAGAAAACCTTGTTAAAACAGATCACAGAGATAGTCAAACCCAGACAAGAATTTAGAGGATCTTGACTTATAAGGTTATAAAGAAACAGCCTAAAGCTTTCAAACAGCCAGCCTTTGTTTATCCAATAAACTTACAGGGATTGCCAAATGATAGAAACTTGCAATAGCTGAGTGAACTCCTATGCAAATAGTAGATTTAGGGAGATTTAGGAAGCAATAGTCTCATATGGCAAGTGCTCACCATTTGTAAAGCAGATATTAAACTCATGGTCAACTTGTAATATAATTATTCCCAAAGATTGGACAGATATTCTTACAGCAGTTTTAGAGTCCTGGCCTCAATTTCAATGAAGAACCTGGTGGAAAGATGAAGCTAAAACCATTAAACTATGCAGTGGGGCTAGAAGAATTGAAATCTTCCAAGACCAACTTCTTGAGGAGGGAGATTATGCTAATGTAAAAAGGCAATCTTTATAGATGACCATAACCTAGATTTATGCTGAATGGCAGCCTTGAGTTTGCTTGGACTAGAATTGAAGCAGCAGAAAGAAAATTGAGTCCTTTACAAAACTGATCCAAGGGCCAAAAGAAACATTCACAGATTTCCAAAGATTGACTTCTATGGTAAATAGAACAGTACCAGATTCAGAAGCTGCACAAGTAATAATTGAATCTCTGGCTTCAGAAAATGCTAACTCACAATGCAAAAGAATAATTAGGCTGTTAAAGGCAAGATTAGCATTCCTGGAAGATTAAATCTTGGATACAATTAATATGATAATTGGGCTGGAGAAGTTATTTCTAGAGGTTTAAAAAAATCAAAATATTAAATGTTACTATTGTGGAAAATAAGGTCACCTAAAAAAGAGGCTGTAAACAAGGTGTTCCTAAAAATAATGTTTTGGCTAAGACTAATTCCATCAGAACTTCTCTCCTTTCTGGAGTATGCAGGAAGTATGGCAAAGGTAGGCATTGAACCAATGAATGCTGGTTAACAAGGGACAGACAACATAACTTTTTGCCTTTGGGAAATGCCCTGAGGGGCCTCTTGCAGGCCCCTGTATCAAATCCAGTTCAATCTTATCCTGTCATTATGGAGGAAACACCTTCTAAGGGCAATTAAAACTTAAAGCCTATTCTAAAAAACCATACTGCTCTGGTTAGAAAAGCTATAGAAGGCAGAACACAGGGCTGGAGAGATGGCTCAAGAGGTTAAGAGCACTGACTGTTCTTCCAGAGGATCTGAGTTCAATTCCCAGAAATTACATGATGGTTCACAACCATCTATGATGATGATGACATCTGATACCCTCTTCTGTGTACTGTATGCATAATAAATAAATAAATCTTAAAAAAATCAAATCAAACAAGTGTAAGTTAGAATGACTTCCTAAGTGTAAAAGTAGGTAACATATCAGTTATCACATTAAAATGCATCTTAAGACTTTTATATTATTGGAATATTTAGTTGGGGTATCTGATATAACATTAGCTAACTCAAGAAAAAAAAGAAGGTAGAACACAAAATCAAGAGAAATTATAAATCAAAACTGATAAAGATTAGAAACAGAACCTCTCCAAAGTGAAGATTGGGAAAGGGTTTTGCTTTTTTTTCCTCAGGTGAAGAAAAGCTATGGATACCATCAAAATTAATAAGGACTCAATTCTAACAGAAGAAACTTCTTGATAAAGAGAAATGATGGCTCATCCACTGATGTGACAATTCTTTAAGTTGTAGGAAAAACTCATCAAACAAAGGTCAGGGCAGGGTTCTGTTTTTGTCTTTACAGAAAACTGGAAGTACCCATCTTCAAGAAGTCAAAAGACCTTGAAAATCTAGATGTCTAAAGCAGAAGAGAAAGCTATCCAGAAAAAAAATGTAAAAGCAAGAAAAAATCAGACCTATTGGTGCCAATATACACTACAGGGTGAAATCTCACTGCCTAACATCTGTATCTCTTTAATTCTAAGAAAAGTCCTAGCTCAACTGAAAATTAAAACTGGCTTTGGAGTTGGAGTGTGGCTTTCCTCTTCTCTAAATTCAAGCATACTTGTTAAAGGAACATGCAAAATCTCTGTATCGTATCAGAAGAGCCACTTGATATGGGACAAAAGAAAAACCAAAATTAAGGGACTATTCTATTACTACTAATCTCATGATGTTCTGAATTTTTTTTTTTTTTTTTTTTTTTTTTTTTTTTTTTTTTTTTTTTTTTTTTTTTTTTAAAAAAAAAAAAAAAA